>JARLTB010000255.1:0-222680 GCA_030141615.1 Unio pictorum | reverse complement strand
TATCCAATGGTGCGCAGCCAATAAACCAAGTATTAACCAAATCCAAGCGGGGTAAAGGGTTTCAACAGCTTTTATCTAAGCCCAACTGATCCATAACATGAAAAACAAAAAAGTCCGTTTTTCATCAAAAGTCATGCTGAAAAAAATGGTGGGAACCGGTTTTAAAGTATGGTGACGTACTATCCAATGGTGCGCAGCCAATAAACCAAGTATTAACCAAATCCAAGCGGGGTAAAGGGTTTCAACAGCTTTTATCTAATCCCAACTGATCCATAACATGAAAAACAAAAAAGTCCGTTTTTCATCAAAAGTCATGCTGAAAAAAATGGTGGGAACCGGTTTTAAAGTATGGTGACGTACTATCCAATGGTGCGCAGCCAATAAACCAAGTATTAACCAAATCCAAGCGGGGTAAAGGGTTTCAACAGCTTTTATCTAAGCCCAACTGATCCATAACATGAAAACAAAAAAGTCCGTTTTTCATCAAAAGTCATGCTGAAAAAAATGGTGGGAACCGGTTTTAAAGTATGGTGACGTACTATCCAATGGTGCGCAGCCAATAAACCAAGTATTAACCAAATCCAAGCGGGGTAAAGGGTTTCAACAGCTTTTATCTAAGCCCAACTGATCCATAACATGAAAAACAAAAAAGTCCGTTTTTCATCAAAAGTCATGCTGAAAAAAATGGTGGGAACCGTTTTTAAAGTATGGTGACGTACTATCCAATGGTGCGCAGCCAATAAACCAAGTATTAACCAAATCCAAGCGGGTAAAGGGTTTCAACAGCTTTTATCTAAGCCCAACTGATCCATAACATGAAAAAACAAAAAAGTCCGTTTTTCATCAAAAGTCATGCTGAAAAAAATGGTGGGAACCGGTTTTAAAGTATGGTGACGTACTATCCAATGGTGCGCAGCCAATAAACCAAGTATTAACTAAATCCAAGCGGGGTAAAGGGTTTCAACAGCTTTTATCTAAGCCCAACTGATCCATAACATGAAAAACAAAAAAGTCCGTTTTTCATCAAAAGTCATGCTGAAAAAAATGGTGGAACCGGTTTTAAAGTATGGTGACGTACTATCCAATGGTGCGCAGCCAATAAACCAAGTATTAACCAAATCCAAGCGGGGTAAAGGGTTTCAACAGCTTTTATCTAAGTCCAACTGATCCATAACATGAAAAACAAAAAAGTCCGTTTTTCATCAAAAGTCATGCTGAAAAAAATGGTGGGAACCGGTTTTAAAGTATGGTGACGTACTATCTAATGTTGCGCAGCCAATAAACCAAGTATTAACCAAATCCAAGCGGGGTAAAGGGTTTCAACAGCTTTTATCTAAGCCAACTGATCCATAACATGAAAAACAAAAAAGTCCGTTTTTCATCAAAAGTCATGCTGAAAAAAATGGTGGGAACCGGTTTTAAAGTATGGTGACGTACTATCCAATGGTGCGCAGCCAATAAACCAAGTATTAATCAAATCCAAGCGGGGTAAAGGGTTTCAACAGCTTTTATCTAAGCCCATCTGATCCATAACATGAAAAACAAAAAAGTCCGTTTTTAATCAAAAGTCATGCTGAAAAAAATGGTGGGAACCGTTTTTAAAGTATGGTGACGTACTATCCAATGGTGCGCAGCCAATAAACCAAGTATTAACCAAATCCAAGCGGGGTAAAGGGTTTCAACAGCGTTTATCTAAGCCCAACTGATCCATAACATGAAAAACAAAAAAGTCCGTTTTTCATCAAAAGTCATGCTGAAAAAAATGGTGGGAACCGGTTTTAAAGTATGGTGACGTACTATCCGATGGTGCGCAGCCAATAAACCAAGTATTAACCAAATCCAAGCGGGGTAAAGGGTTTCAACAGCTTTTATCTAAGCCCAACTGATCCATAACATGAAAAACAAAAAAGTCCGTTTTTCATCAAAAGTCATGCTGAAAAAAATGGTGGGAACCTGTTTTAAAGTATGGTGACGTACTATCCAATGGTGCGCAGCCAATAAACCAAGTATTAACCAAATCCAAGCGGGGTAAAGGGTTTCAACAGCTTTTATCTAAGCCCAACTGATCCATAACATGAAAAACAAAAAAGTCCGTTTTTCATCAAAAGTCATGCTGAAAAAAATGGTGGGAACCGGTTTTAAAGTATGGTGACGTACTATCCAATGGTGCGCAGCCAATAAACCAAGTATTAACCAAATCCAAGCGGGGTAAAGGGTTTCAACAGCTTTTATCTAAGCCCAACTGATCCATAACATGAAAAACAAAAAAGTCCGTTTTTCATCAAAAGTCATGCTGAAAAAAATGGTGGGAACCGGTTTTAAAGTATGGTGACGTACTATCCAATGGTGCGCAGCCAATAAACCAAGTATTAACCAAATCCAAGCGGGGTAAAGGGTTTCAACAGCTTTTATCTAAGCCCAACTGATCCATAACATGAAAAACAAAAAAGTCCGTTTTTCATCAAAAGTCATGCTGAAAAAAATGGTGGGAACCGGTTTTAAAGTATGGTGACGTACTATCCAATGGTGCGCAGCCAATAAACCAAGTATTAACCAAATCCAAGCGGGGTAAAGGGTTTCAACAGCTTTTATCTAAGCCCAACTGATCCATAACATGAAAAACAAAAAAGTCCGTTTTTCATCAAAAGTCATGCTGAAAAAAATGGTGGGAACCGGTTTTAAAGTATGGTGACGTACTATCCAATGGTGCGCAGCCAATAAACCAAGTATTAACCAAATCCAAGCGGGGTAAAGGGTTTCAACAGCTTTTATCTAAGCCCAACTGATCCATAACATGAAAAACAAAAAAGTCCGTTTTTCATCAAAAGTCATGCTGAAAAAAATGGTGGGAACCGGTTTTAAAGTATGGTGACGTACTATCCAATGGTGCGCAGCCAATAAACCAAGTATTAACCAAATCCAAGCGGGGTAAAGGGTTTCAACAGCTTTTATCTAAGCCCAACTGATCCATAACATGAAAAACAAAAAAGTCCGTTTTTCATCAAAAGTCATGCTGAAAAAAATGGTGGGAACCGGTTTTAAAGTATGGTGACGTACTATCCAATGGTGCGCAGCCAATAAACCAAGTATTAACCAAATCCAAGCGGGGTAAAGGGTTTCAACAGCTTTTATCTAAGCCCAACTGATCCATAACATGAAAAACAAAAAAGTCCGTTTTTCATCAAAAGTCATGCTGAAAAAAATGGTGGGAACCGGTTTTAAAGTATGGTGACGTACTATCCAATGGTGCGCAGCCAATAAACCAAGTATTAACCAAATCCAAGCGGGGTAAAGGGTTTCAACAGCTTTTATCTAAGCCCAACTGATCCATAACATGAAAAACAAAAAAGTCCGTTTTTCATCAAAAGTCATGCTGAAAAAAATGGTGGGAACCGGTTTTAAAGTATGGTGACGTACTATCCAATGGTGCGCAGCCAATAAACCAAGTATTAACCAAATCCAAGCGGGGTAAAGGGTTTCAACAGCTTTTATCTAAGCCCAACTGATCCATAACATGAAAAACAAAAAAGTCCGTTTTTCATCAAAAGTCATGCTGAAAAAAATGGTGGGAACCGGTTTTAAAGTATGGTGACGTACTATCCAATGGTGCGCAGCCAATAAACCAAGTATTAACCAAATCCAAGCGGGGTAAAGGGTTTCAACAGCTTTTATCTAAGCCCAACTGATCCATAACATGAAAAACAAAAAAGTCCGTTTTTCATCAAAAGTCATGCTGAAAAAAATGGTGGGAACCGGTTTTAAAGTATGGTGACGTACTATCCAATGGTGCGCAGCCAATAAACCAAGTATTAACCAAATCCAAGCGGGGTAAAGGGTTTCAACAGCTTTTATCTAAGCCCAACTGATCCATAACATGAAAAACAAAAAAGTCCGTTTTTCATCAAAAGTCATGCTGAAAAAAATGGTGGGAACCGGTTTTAAAGTATGGTGACGTACTATCCAATGGTGCGCAGCCAATAAACCAAGTATTAACCAAATCCAAGCGGGGTAAAGGGTTTCAACAGCTTTTATCTAAGCCCAACTGATCCATAACATGAAAAACAAAAAAGTCCGTTTTTCATCAAAAGTCATGCTGAAAAAAATGGTGGGAACCGGTTTTAAAGTATGGTGACGTACTATCCAATGGTGCGCAGCCAATAAACCAAGTATTAACCAAATCCAAGCGGGGTAAAGGGTTTCAACAGCTTTTATCTAAGCCCAACTGATCCATAACATGAAAAACAAAAAAGTCCGTTTTTCATCAAAAGTCATGCTGAAAAAAATGGTCGGAACCGGTTTTAAAGTATGGTGACGTACTATCCAATGGTGCGCAGCCAATAAACCAAGTATTAAACAAATCAAAGCGGGGTAAAGGGTTTCAACAGCTTTTATCTAAGCCCAACTGATCCATAACATGAAAAACAAAAAAGTCCGTTTTTCATCAAAAGTCATGCTGAAAAAAATGGTGGGAACCGGTTTTAAAGTATGGTGACGTACTATCCAATGGTGCGCAGCCAATAAACCAAGTATTAACCAAATCCAAGCGGGGTAAAGGGTTTCAACAGCTTTTATCTAAGCCCAACTGATCCATAACATGAAAAACAAAAAAGTCCGTTTTTCATCAAAAGTCATGCTGAAAAAAATGGTGGGAACCGGTTTTAAAGTATGGTGACGTACTATCCAATGGTGCGCAGCCAATAAACCAAGTATTAACCAAATCCAAGCGGGGTAAAGGGTTTCAACAGCTTTTATCTAAGCCCAACTGATCCATAACATGAAAAACAAAAAAGTCCGTTTTTCATCAAAAGTCATGCTGAAAAAAATGGTGGGAACCGGTTTTAAAGTATGGTGACGTACTATCCAATGGTGCGCAGCCAATAAACCAAGTATTAACCAAATCCAAGCGGGGTAAAGGGTTTCAACAGCTTTTATCTAAGCCCAACTGATCCATAACATGAAAAACAAAAAAGTCCGTTTTTCATCAAAAGTCATGCTGAAAAAAATGGTGGGAACCGGTTTTAAAGTATGGTGACGTACTATCCAATGGTGCGCAGCCAATAAACCAAGTATTAACCAAATCCAAGCGGGGTAAAGGGTTTCAACAGCTTTTATCTAAGCCCAACTGATCCATAACATGAAAAACAAAAAAGTCCGTTTTTCATCAAAAGTCATGCTGAAAAAAATGGTGGGAACCGGTTTTAAAGTATGGTGACGTACTATCCAATGGTGCGCAGCCAATAAACCAAGTATTACCCAAATCCAAGCGGGGTAAAGGGTTTCAACAGCTTTTATCTAAGCCCAACTGATCCATAACATGAAAAACACAAAAGTCCGTTTTTCATCAAAAGTCATGCTGAAAAAAATGGTGGGAACCGGTTTTAAAGTATGGTGACGTACTATCCAATGGTGCGCAGCCATTAAACCAAGTATTAACCAAATCCAAGCGGGGTAAAGGGTTTCAACAGCTTTTATCTAAGCCCAACTGATCCATAACATGAAAAACAAAAAAGTCCGTTTTTCATCAAAAGTCATGCTGAAAAAAATGGTGGGAACCGGTTTTAAAGTATGGTGACGTACTATCCAATGGTGCGCAGCCAATAAACCAAGTATTAACCAAATCCAAGCGGTGTAAAGGGTTTCAACAGCTTTTATCTAAGCCCAACTGATCCAGAACATGAAAAACAAAAAAGTCCGTTTTTCATCAAAAGTCATGCTGAAAAAAATGGTGGGAACCGGTTTTAAAGTATGGTGACGTACTATCCAATGGTGCGCAGCCAATAAACCAAGTATTAACCAAATCCAAGCGGGGTAAAGGGTTTCAACAGCTTTTATCTAAGCCCAACTGATCCATAACATGAAAAACAAAAAAGTCCGTTTTTCATCAAAAGTCATGCTGAAAAAAATGGTGGGAACCGGTTTTAAAGTATGGTGACGTACTATCCAATGGTGCGCAGCCAATAAACCAAGTATTAACCAAATCCAAGCGGGGTAAAGGGTTTCAACAGCTTTTATCTAAGCCCAACTGATCCATAACATGAAAAACAAAAAAGTCCGTTTTTCATCAAAAGTCATGCTGAAAAAAATGGTGGGAACCGGTTTTAAAGTATGGTGACGTACTATCCAATGGTGCGCAGCCAATAAACCAAGTATTAACCAAATCCAAGCGGGGTAAAGGGTTTCAACAGCTTTTATCTAAGCCCAACTGATCCATAACATGAAAAACAAAAAAGTCCGTTTTTCATCAAAAGTCATGCTGAAAAAAATGGTGGGAACCGGTTTTAAAGTATGGTGACGTACTATCCAATGGTGCGCAGCCAATAAACCAAGTATTAACCAAATCCAAGCGGGGTAAAGGGTTTCAACAGCTTTTATCTAAGCCCAACTGATCCATAACATGAAAAACAAAAAAGTCCGTTTTTCATCAAAAGTCATGCTGAAAAAAATGGTGGGAACCGGTTTTAAAGTATGGTGACGTACTATCCAATGGTGCGCAGCCAATAAACCAAGTATTAACCAAATCCAAGCGGGGTAAAGGGTTTCAACAGCTTTTATCTAAGCCCAACTGATCCATAACATGAAAAACAAAAAAGTCCGTTTTTCATCAAAAGTCATGCTGAAAAAAATGGTGGGAACCGGTTTTAAAGAATGGTGACGTACTATCCAATGGTGCGCAGCCAATAAACCAAGTATTAACCAAATCCAAGCGGGGTAAAGGGTTTCAACAGCTTTTATCTAAGCCCAACTGATCCATAACATGAAAAACAAAAAAGTCCGTTTTTCATCAAAAGTCATGCTGAAAAAATGGTGGGAACCGGTTTTAAAGTATGGTGACGTACTATCCAATGGTGCGCAGCCAATAAACCAAGTATAGCAGCAGAGAGGGTGAACAGACCACGTTTTCAAGCAAAAATAAGGCTTCCCACAAATCTCATTTTAACCGAAAAAAAAAAGTCTCCATTTTTGTAAAACGGAGATTTTACGATTTTGCTCACAACGATGTGGTCATCCACCCTCTCTGCTGCTAAGGGAGATAAATTCTTTATAGATTAATCTGCCACAACTTATAACATTTACCTACTAAGTTCCCTTGTATTATGACGTCAAAGGAATTTGTCGCCTGCTATATTACCTGTAACTAGGCGCGCCCACGTGACTGTAATGGAGATATAATACATGAGTTTCGAGAATAAAACTTTGTACACTTTTTATTGTCGCTTGTGGGCTAAAACTGAATTATTTAAATAGTTGTATTTTTATTCATCTACATATCTCATGTGTGGGGGTGGGTGGACTAGCAGTAAAGCAGACAGCTAACTCGTTCTTTTCAGTACAGACGTTCTTTATAATCTACGCATTACCTATGTTCGCTCAGCCGGAACGCGAGTGTTTCCTATTCATTGAAGTAGGTGGGCGTGGTTAAAATTCCTTGTATACAGCTCTTTATGATCTAATTGATAATGTATTTTATCTAGAGAATTATAACAGAGTATATAAAACGCTGTTTTATTTAACAACTAAAATGTTGCAGCATAAAATTGTCTGTTTTAAAAATCTCTTATTGTTAAGTATATCAGAAGATATATATATTAAAAAATCTATATTCTGTATGACAGCTCCGTGGTGTAATGGTATATCGTGTCTGTCTTGTAAACATAGATCTATCAACTACGTGTTCGGTCCCCATAGCAGATACATTATTTGATGGCGAAACGGAAGATGTTTTTTCTATTAATTGGGGGGGAGGGGCGATCCCCCTCAGCCAAACCAACATTGTAACTCATGCTATCGCATTCTCGGTAGCGTGGGTTGGTGTTTTTTTCCAACTCATGCAACCATGAATTCGATTTCATGGGTTGCCATGTTGGTTTGGTTTACCACGCCCACATCATTACCATCATCGTTCCATTGAATTATAATCCATCCTTAATTAAGTTAATTAAGTACATGTTATGCCTAAAATTTGCCGCAACACTCGAGCGGAGATATATATGGCATTGTGCCGTCTATGTTGTGACGTCACCCCAAGCATATCTTCTGGGCGGTCTAAGATGGCGTTTGCCACCTTAGGCCTCCCGCCGGAGATGTATGTTTCGGGTCCCCTTGGGCTTACTTGGATGCGAAGGCACCCAAGGAGTTCCAAGATGTGTTGTCGTATATGTAATGTTTTTTTTTTTTTAATAATTAGAGATACAGTATACTATATTTATATAAAACTATAAATAATGGATATCAATGATGTAAATGCTATAATTGCTGAAATCTCAAATTTAAATAATAAAGGGGTATTATTATCTGAAAGTCTCGACTGTGACAGGATTACCTCGGAATATGAAGATATTGAATATCAGTCTAGTAAGGGTCGTTATGTTTTACCTAGGATGTACAGGCTCGTGAAAGGAATTCAAAAATCCATCAATGCTTGTTTGTACGGTAACGACATTAATGTATTCATAACGCTATTTAGCACCGTTGAAGCAATACGTCAAAAGCTCGGCCAAGAGTATCAAAAACGAGCTGAAATTAGTTCTAAGGTTCGTGATCTTAGAAAAATGTTAAACGAGGAAAAACCCGTATCTTAACCACGTGGGTGTTACTAAAAAAAAATGGGCTTTCGTAAATAATGTAAATAATTTATTTATTTTTTTTAGCGTTTTTTGTAACACTTACATAGGATTTTCTCCTGAAAGGATACTCAGCAGTCTGGACTTGCCCATGCAGTTATGTGCATAATGGATGATCTGGTCGTAGTAGCAAGTAATCACCGCGACGCCTCCATTTTCACGTAGTTGTTCTTGTTGCCGCGTCGTTAACACAAATCGTTCATCGCCGTTCTCAGATATTACAATTCTGAAACCCCCAGCGATGTTATTTCTGAAACATTCGCGGATAGCGTCGTACAGTTTAACCCTGTCGAAGATGAATACGTTAGCTTGATGGTACATTATTTAATAACTAAGTTATTTAATAACTAAGCTTTTAATTGTGATAGTTTTACATTTGAAAATTTAGTTCACAAACAATATATGGTTGGTGAATCGCTTACAACTAAATTAGCCCGAGAGCGGCTAGCAGCAATTAAAAAGTTTATACCGGTTCGAGACAGACTTCGCGAGAAACTTCAACAACGACAACAAGCGCAGACTGACTTTTCTGTGTCAAGTGAACAACTGTTTACTCCGATAACAAGTGCGACCAAAGATGTGAAAACAGCAACTGAACGAGCAATATACGGAGATATTCCTAAGGAAGGCAAGCGACGAGAAGTGCCTGTTCTTGGTGTGCTTGAAAAGATAGCAGCAGAGACCGGACAAACACGCGCAGGAATACAACAGCTATCCAGTGATATAAAAACTCAGCGCGAATATGAACGACTAGCTGATATTGATGATTCTGCGCCTGAACCACAACCTGTTGATGTCGTCACCCCAAGAGGTGTTTCCTTTATAGACAAACTCACCGAAGGAGCTATAGCAGAAATCAAACGACCTCAATTAATAAAACCCGAACATTATAAGATTTTTGGTAATTTTGCCGCCCAAAGCTTTCATTCCAGAAAAGACTTTTTAAAAGACGAGTATAAGAACAGTAGAATAAGCCGAGATGAATGGGCTGATTGGTTGTATAAAACGAATAGGGGGGTTGGCCGTTTAAATAAAAGAGAATTGGGATATAAAGAATTTAGAAAGGGAATTGAAGAGTATGATGAAACTGGTACAACTGAGAAAACAAGCGGAAAAGGATATTCGATTAAAAATTCAAATGATTTCAACGCTGGAGTCTTTGACTCTACCGTGACATGCCCTGGTAACATTCTCAGTGATATATCAAGGTTAGAGGTTCTCATCGGAGGGAAACGAGCCGGAAATAATTCACCGGAAGTAATTAATGAAGCAGCTGATATCTGTAGACGATTATTTTCCGGCGGTATCATGGACATTGATGTATATCGAGAACTTATTGCTGAATTAGTTGAAAATCACAACGATGACAACGTCATTGATGATGAAAATCCAATGGATGTAAGCGATTAATCACTAATTGAAAAACTACTAGTTTTATAACAAGATGATTATACACTACAACCATGATAAACCAGTAAGCGTCTACGTGGTGAACTCACGATTGCCTGTTTATAGAGCATATTACGGAGATGGTTTCGGCAATACCATTGCGGGGTTATTTACAAGAATGGCTCCCAAGGTAGCGCCGTTAGCTAAACAATTATCAATGAAAGCCATTGATGCTATTCGTGATAAGGGAATCAATTTCGTTGGAAATCTTGCAGGAAAGGCATTTTCTGCCGCGAAAGATAAAATAGCATCATTGGTGCGAAAGAAACCAGGAATGGTGAAACCACTAGTGCTGCCATCAACTACAGTGATGCCCGCAAAAATCAGCAAAGCAATAAATAGCGCAGTGGAAGAAAAACTAGCGTCGTTGACTCCGTCACCACCGGTAATAGATAGCGCTATCATGAACGCGATAGCAGGAAGTGGTTTGAAACAAAAAAGAAATTCGAAGAATTTTCAACGACGATAATTATTGCTTTGCAATTCACCAATTGAAAACACTAGTATTTTAATAAAATGTTTAAACGAACAGCTGATCCCGCGTTAGATATGGAAGCCCCAGTGCGCAAGGATGATTCCGTCCGCGATTATCAATACTATTCCTATCATGCAATACAACCCGACCTACGATCGCGAATTGAACTTCAAGTTCAAGATACCAGTAAATACTTTTTGCCATGTGAAGCATTTATTGAAGTAGAAGGAAAACTTGTAACAAATGTTGCAGCTGATACCCCATATGCAGATGATCAAAATATCCGAGTTGGTTTCGTCAACAATGGCATAATGGCGTTATTTGAAAGTGCAAGATATCTCATTGATGGAAAAGAAATTGAATCAATAGACCGTGAAGTTGATGTTGCAACAACAATAATCGGGCTAGCAAGATACTCCGATGATTATACAAGATCGGCTGGTCCATCTATGATATTTGCAAAGGATACCTCTGATAACGCTGACCACCTTCAATACATTAAAGTGTTAACACCGCAAGACACTTCATTTGATAATCAACGAGAAGCAACTAATCCAGAACGTCGAGCTAGACCCGGAACTGCGTTTGATATTCTTGGAGGCGTTAATGGTAATTTCAATTTAGGATTTGCAACACGAAAATTAGCATTGCAAGAACAGCAGCGATATTTTTCATGTGCGATTCCACTCCATCATATATTTGGATTCTGCAGAAATGTCAGAAAAGTCATCTATGGAGCCAAACACACAATCGCGTTAGTGCGAAAAGGCAATGACAATGATGCAATTTGGCGTACTGGTGCCGCTGATGGTAAAGTTGTTTTGAGTAAAATAGTATTATGGATGCCAGTAATGACTCCATCAATTACCACGGAAGAGCGGCTGCTCTCATTTATGGAAACTGGTGGTAAATCATTGCTAAGTTGGCTAACAACAACGACTGATGCTAAAGAGGATAATGTTAATGGTACATTTACATGGCACCTGGCATCAAAACAAGGCGTTTCAGCTCCACGTCATATATTTATAGCGCTGCAGAATCGGAATCGATTAGGTTCCCAAGAACGCAGTCATATGATATTTGATCGGTTAGGGGTAAGTGAGGTTTCACTGAGAATAAACGGACAACAAGAACCATCTGAGGATATACAGCTTAATTACGGAAACAACCAAATAGCACGTGTGTATCATCGGATGCTGTCATATATGGGTCGTGATCAAAATGTTGATACCGGTTTGCAAATATCGCAACTCGATTTTAAGAATTTGTATCCAATTTATTACTTTTCACTGGAACATCTTGATTTAACAAGGCAATCCGTTGTTGACATACATTTTAGGGCTCGTATTGATCCTGGCGGTGTTGATTATAGAGCGGTTGCTGTTATTCTCAGCGACAAATCAATGTTGTTAGAAGGGGCTGGCGGACGAATGAGACTCGTCGATGCACCAGTAGAAAATCTATGATTGAAATCGTAAACGATTTTCACAATTAGATCAATTGAAAGCATAAATGTGTTTTACAATAAAATGCCATATAGTGTTGTTAGTGTCAAGCTGACTGATGGTCAGGTCAAGAAATTAAAATCAAAATCCGCTAAAGAATGTGGAACCACAATAACGTTAAAACCAGCGCAGATGTCTGGCGGTACACATAAAATATCACTGACGGATCGTCAAATAAAACATTTCAATGATGCAATGAAAAATAAGCGAGGAGTTCAAATAGAATTTTCAAAAGCCGCAGTCGCGAACATGATAAAATCAGGTGGTATATTTCCATTGTTAGCCGCAATACCAGCATTGATTGCAGCGGCTGCCCCAGCGGTGGCGAAAGCGGCAGCGTTGGGAGCCGTTGGTACCGCGGCAGGGATGGCGTTGAAAAAGGCAACTGGGAAAGGATATAAAAAAAGGGAAAGGGGTTGTACCTACCAGGAACCCCGTATTCATGGTACAGCGGGAAATCCGTGAACGGATCGGGTCTAAGAAGAATACCAGGAACGGTTTATTAATTGAGGAACCTATGGTTCCCAAATCTTCGATTTCCGAATCTTCGATTTCCGAACCTATGGTTCCTATGTCCAATTTTGATTTAATTGATGCTGCTAAAAAACTAGCGATAAAAAACTTCAGAGGGGTTTTTATGAGAGATCAATTACCGAGAAAACCAAATAACGTTGAAACCGGTATTATCAATCTTGATAACAGCAGCGGATCGGGAACTCACTGGGTTGCATACGCGATTGATCCACGTGGGATTGTCTATTTCGATTCATATGGGTTAGCTCCACCAAGCGAGTTTATGCGGTATATAAATTCTTCGATGAAACTCAAAAAGTTTCCGATTTTTTATTCCACGCTGCCAACACAACAATTAAATGATCCACCGATATGCGGCCGTGAAGTATTAAATGTCCTCGCGGAGATTTCATTAAAATCCTTTGGATCTCCGTGGAAACCACCTCATGTTGTTGTAAACGAATACACGAGTGGGAAATTACAAGGATCAATAAATTGAAAACACAAGTTACGCTAACAATAATGATTGATATTTGGGGACAATCTCTATCAATGTTGGAACCCACCGAGGAAACATCTGCGAGTTCTATCGAGGATGTAAAAAAAATAATTGAAGATGAAATCGCTGAGACGTTAAATTTAGTAAATGTTGACCCGAACGAAATAGTTGTATTTCAAGACAAACAGGGTAAATTGAAAAGCAGTAATATATCCGTGAATGACATTTTGATACGGCAGAGCGATGCCGCTGAAAACTCTATTGCGCTTTATTCCAACGGTGGACGACTTAAACCAGGTGCACTTGTGTCTACGATCACCGACGCGATTGCTACCAACGAACGTGAGCTGAATGATCTTATACGAGGTTATAATAATTTTCGCAAAAATATTATACATAAATTCTTTGGAACCCCGCTTGTGGTTGGCATGACTCTAGCTGAAATTAAAGACTTGTTGAATTCATTCTTCGCTAACAAGGAAGCTGGAAGGATGATGACTGCTTCAGAAATCAAGGCAAATTATCTCGAGATTTTTAAAGTAAGCGAAGATTTTGAGAAGGTACAAAAACCCACTAACGACGTAGTTGTTAAGTTTTTTGGAACCCCACTTGTGGCTGGCATGACTCTCGCTGAAATTAAAAGCGCTATTGACGAACAAAAACTCATCAACAAAATGGTTAATAATTTCTTTGAGGGTTCTAAAAGTTACAATATCACGACGACATATTCTCAACTCGACGGGAATTATAAATCCCAAACAGGTTTGGGATTTAACCTCCTTTTGGCTTCATTTTTTATTCGCCGCGATAAAACGGTGATGAAGTATACCGAAATCAATAAAACCTATCTCGACGTCATTGACGATATTATTAAACTAAAAGAAAAATCTGAAAAGGTACAAACCCCTGCCAACGACGTCGTCGATAAGTTTTTTGGAACCCCACCTGTGGCAGTTATGACTCTCGTTGAAATTATCGCGGCTATCAATAAGGTAAAAATTCCACATAGTGTAAGCGTCAATAACATCGTGTACACGGTTGATAGTGGGACTTTTGATTGGATCCGGGGAAATGATAATTATCTTTATGTTGGCCACAGACATACTAGTGTACCAGGTTGCTACCGATTTACAATAATACATCGCCGTAAATTTGATTTGGAATTCAGTAATTGGGGTATCACCGGTGTTAACACGCTGACATATATATTAGATAAAGTACCAAAACCTCCACCCTCTATACCAATCCCATTTCCGATTACTATAAAAAATTCCGACGAGTCTGTGATTAGGGAGTCACTACCCTGGATAATAGAATTTGTATCCGGTGTCCCCTCATCAGATCCTAAAACCAGGTCAATAATAGGATAATTGAAAGGAAAATCCTTCGGATTTCACAATTGAAAACGCTAGCGTTTTTAAAATAACAACAATGACTTTGTCATCGACGCAATGTCGCTATGATCAGGTCAGAGAATTTCAAAATAGACTCAAAACCCTCGCCGAGGAGTATCAAATAAAAATAAAAAAATACCGACGAAGAATCACCGTAATTGATATTACTATGTACTCGGTGTCAAGCGTTCTCGCTGGCGCCGGAATAATACTTGCATCGGTTATAATGATTGCCCCGGTCGTAGTTCCAATTTGCATTTCTGCGGTGGCTACAATCGGGGGTATATCAACCGGGATAGCAAAAAAGATATCATCATGCAGCCAGAGTAAACTGCAGAATTACTTACTTCAATTTCATATTGCATCAACCGCATATTCGCAATTATCATTGATGATATCATCGTCACTCGATAATACAATTATATCAGATAGTGAATTCTCAGCGATGGTCAGTATTTTTGATTCAGCGATATCAAAATTAGAGCGACAACATGAATATAATAACAATGACAACACCGATGGAATTGGAAAACACAAACCCAAAAAAAACCAGAATGATCTCAATAATCTCAACCATACCAGATTGTGAGTTCTCAGTGATGGTCAGTATTTATGATTCCTCGATACCAAAATTAGAAATAAATCATGAGTATAATAACAATGACAACACCGATGGAATTACTTCAACGAGTAGTGGAGAACACGAACCCAGTACAAACAAGCATGATATCAATAACATCAACGAGTCCTGAATTTAGTGTGAACTTCCCTTCTCCGATTCCAGTGCGTGAGATCGCGCTGGCAAAATTACGAGTATATCATAGCTGGCCTAATATCAGATCGGTTGCATTTGGCGGTCAGCAACCCAATAACGCACTGGTGTTCTCGTATAAGAATAAACCCGATGGTACTCAAGAGTGGGAAACTGTTTCGTTACCAACTGGGTCGTACCAAATTAAGCAAATCAATGCTGAAATTCGGCGTAGAATAAAATCAATCACTGGAAAAGAATCAAAAATAGCTATTAATCTTCATCAACCGACGCTCTCGTCGTCGATCGAAATAAGCACAGAGGGATACATTGTAGATATATATAACAGCTCGTTAAGAACAGTGTTAGGATGGCCTGAAAAACCACCGGAAAAATCCGCCACCGACTTAACCACGGACGTACAATCATATCATGAAATCAATCCCAGTTATCGAGATAATTTATCTGATATAAGAAAGGGAAGAATCGCCGATAGATTTATATTTACCAACAAAGACACATTGCAATGGGATTTTATCATTAAAAGAACAACCGACTCATCTGTTACTATTTCATTTACGCTAACTGACGTCCGTGGTTATTTTAATGAAATTAAACAATTATATGACACACAACTAGAACAACTACGGAAAACAAAATCGCAAAAACACGTTGAAATAATAAATCAACTTATATCTGATATGGAATATATCTATGAACTAATTATTCAAACAATAATTAATGACAACAGCGACAATAAACAACGATTCCTAACCGATTACAATATCACAGAGGACAATCTGCGTAATTTCAAGTTTCCCGGGTACAAAGCTGATGAACTAGCAAGAATTGTTAAAACCGATATCAAGGCGCTACAAAAACAAGATCCATCTGTCCTCCTCAAATATAATAATGACCCAGATGGCGGTGGTAGGCATATCGCTCCGTTCAACGTGAATATATCCTCAGTGATTGCGCTCAATTTAGTATGTGATGCAATTGAAGGAAGCTATCAAATTAATCTAGAGCAATCAAATCAAGCTCAGCAAGGATATATTCTTTATTCGTTTGCACCAACAGCTCCTCCAGGATTCCTAATTATTGAGAACCCAATTAATCCTGTCTACATGCGATGCCATAATAATTCGTTAACGAGAATTAATTTCAAACTCACCGACCAATCTAATAATCTGATTGATTTACAAGAAGAGGTGTTAGCGATTAGTTTGTTTGTGAAATCCTAAAAATCTTCGATTTTCAACAAAGGATTTTCATCCCCCCCCCCCCAGACAAGGTCTGGGACAAGGTCTGGGACACGATATCGTATCGGACTCGATCAAATTTTCGGTTGAACTCGTAAAAGAATTATTAACCCACAAATGAAACATTTGCAGCAGCAGCAGAGAGGGTGATGACCACATCGTGCAACCTTGAATCGTTTAGGTGTATACGAATTTTATTTTATGACCATTTTTTTTAGACAGAGCAGTTTTAATTATATTTTCTGAAACAAATCGTATTGAAGCCCTACAAATGTCAAAGTATCTACTGGCTTCATTTATCGATTGAAAGCTTCTCTCTTCATTATTTTCTAAATCAAACGATTTAACTCTCCTAGGGGGTTTTGCATGTTTGCCAGTTCCACCTAATTTTGCATTCCGACTTTGTGAGACGGCTTGAAGATACAAGACAATTATCAGTCTTCACGCCATTTATGTGATCAATCACAAATCCGTCTTCGATTAATCCATTATGACATTCAAAAATAATTCTGTGACAGAGATATGTTTTATTTCTAGCACTAAACAACAAATACCCCATATTATTTAGATATCCAACCGGGTTTTTTAGTCTGCGTTGCCTGACAACACCATCACTGGAGGCTTCGTAATTAACGAGCACTGGATGAGGTCTGAAATCTTGGCTCATTTATATAATAATATTACTTGTCTAATTTATTATTTGCTTTAATTATAAGTCTATCAATGTAGTCTTGAGGGGTTTTGATGATTTTGTCCTTGATTTTATCAAGGACGTTAGGGTCAATGATTCGTTTGTCATAGTAGCGTTTTAGTTCCCTGTATCGTTTACCCCCACAAGCAAGACACAACTGCGATTTTCCTCTAACGCCCACCCCACATTGGAGGCATGGGAGAGGGCCAAAACTTCCTCGCCTAACGCTTTGTAAATGATACCCACAGAATTCGCTTCTGCATGATTTGTTACACGGGGTTGTTGATCCAATCATTAGCCACTTGCAGTGATTCATTATACTATATTTTTCTATTTAAATACTTGTTTTAATTATAACATGGAGGAATTCAACAGATTATCCAAAATTAAGCCTTGGAGAAATACTAAATTCATTGATTATAACATGGCAGAGTTCAAGAGATTATCCAAAATTAAGCCTTGGAGAAATACTAAATTCATTGATTATAACATGGCAGAGTTCCAAAGATTATCGAAAATTAAGCCTTGGAAAAATACTAAATTCAATCTTGATAGGGAGTTCCAAAGATTATCGAAAATTAAGCCCTGGAAAAATACTAAATTCAATCTTGATAGAGTCTCTGATACACCAAAACGTCTAATCGGTGATAGAACTATACTCGGTAAAATCAGGGAGTGTTTTAATGAATTCTACCGAGACGGTGCAGCATACTGTTGGTCGACATTTCGAATTATTGATGAAGATGTCAATGTACCCATCATCGATGCTACTATGAACGATAAAAGAGCAGCTGAGATAATTTCACACCTTGGCGTAAAATCCAAAGGTGGAAATCCAATGGTGGAAATCCAAAAGATTTCAAGCAAAGCAATTCCCAAACAAAGCAATTCCCAACAAAAGTATTTTTTCAGAATAAAATTCATTATCGAAGTCGAAGGCAAATGGATTATCAGGGATAAATTTGAACCAATCCTCAAGGATAAAAAAACTGTCATTGTAAGTAGAGATTCCAAACCAGGAATTCTAACTGGAATTGACAAACCATACTACGAGAGATCTTATCCTGTAACAGCAATCGTTTATGGGATATATCCGTTAAATGATAAACCCGATATTGCAAAACTAGCTCCTATGAAATATTCACCGTTGACTTCGTCAAGGCTCAATTGTGTAGCAACACGGGTAATGGAACACTTCACAAATGCATCCCGAGGAAATAAACTAACTGATCTGCGACGTAGGAAAATAACCGAATGGGAACTGACAGTGAAACAGCACGGTGCAAAGATTTCTGATATAGCTAAATTAGAAGCATCATTAAAATTCCCAATATCAGTAACAACAATAACCGGAGAAGTATTATACGAACCGAAATATCAATCGCGAGGGGCTCCAATACAAATTATTGATCATAACGAACACGCGTGGACACCTGCATAACAATATTTCCACGAGATAGAACCGTGAGATATATCCCCCCGGAATTTTCCGGGGATGTTTTCTATGAAGAGAAATTATTTGATGCTATTCATGCGTTGTGTAAAGATGATCCTGTGTCAGTGTGGTTACTTAGTAGTGCTGGTTCCGAATCAGGATTTGATCAATTTGTAAGACCAAATGGTGAATTATATCGCGTTGAAGAATTAGATAACAGAATGAGAAAAATCGCTAATGATTTTTCACCGGAGAGTTCCCATGAAAAACTATTGACGGATAGTTTTACTATTCCATCAGTGGTAGCTCACTTCGCAAGAGAAAAAAACTCATGGCGTCCAACACGAAGTGATTTTCTCGAGGACGTTAAATTAAGTTGCATCGAATTTGGTCATGGAGGACTGTGGAATACGAAATACTCACGTGATGGTATGATTTCAATTGATATAGCCGCGTGTTATCCCGGAAGTTTTCTCGGGTATGGGGAATGTAGTAACTATTTTAAACGATTTGGACACCCCACGCATGAAATGACTCGTGTTGCGATTAATGGGCCATTACCTGATTTTGATTTAACCGGATTCGCTCGTGTGATATCATTTGAACTCGCTACAGGGTTACATCCGTGTAGTTATGTTTGGCTTGGTAGACATATATCTGAAAAGGCCTGGATGCCAATAGTGTTACTACGATATATGATTGATTGTGGCATGCTGATATCGTTGATTGTTTCCGAAGCTATTATATGCTATCGAGCTCAGAAAGAAGTTTGGCTACCACAACCCGATCTAGATCGTATAATTAGCGAATTGCGAAAACAATTCCCTGATTTCAATGAAGAACAAATCATGAATTGGTCTAAGAAGTTATTTGAAATTAAAAAAGAACAAGCAAAGGATTTTGGACGAAGAATAATCGGTAAATTTACCCAGGGTGGAAGATACGACAATGCAAAATTTTCCTCGCGGTTGATCATAGACGTCGCTGAATACGATTTTCTTGTAACGGATTTAACGAAACAGGGAAAACTTGTATCCCGTAAGGATGCTTTTCTATCCAATGGTGAGAAATTGGGTACGGTTGTTACCTACTGTGATGGATATAATTCCCAGTACACACATTTGAGAAGTTCTATGCTAGCTTATGCTTCTATCAATTTATTTTCGATGATAAATAGGTTTCCTAATACCGCGGTTAGAGTAGCTACTGATTCGATGTATATAAACAATAAATACAAATCAGATGTAGCTAAATTCACATCCCAGGAGGAAGCGTGGGGATGTTGGAGATTTAAAAAGGAGACGCTACATGAGTATTGTGAATCGGCAGATGTTACCATGGATGAAAAGTACTTAAAATGTGTTGAGATTCAATCAGAATTTTCTAATGCACCACCGGTATCTGATCCAATATGTAGATACAAGACAGTTTATTTAAACGGTTGTGGTGGGTCAGGAAAGACAACTCGTGCAATTGAATTATATCGTCGGTCAAACATGATTGTGTTAACACCGACTCACAGACTCGCCAGAGAGATGATACAGCGAGGGGTAAATGCCTGTACTTATCATAGTTTCTTTCGATGGAAAGGCGATGAATGGACCCCTGATCGAATGGGTGATAAATTCATTCCTGAAATCATAATTTGGGATGAAATATGCACGGTATCGTTGAGAGTATTACAAACATTTCTCGAGTGGTTGTTAAACAAAAACACAAAAGTCGTCATGTGCGGTGATCACGGCCAACCACCACCATTTGTCGGTGGATCTCCACATGAATGGCTAAAGGGTTCTGTAGACTATTATGAAGAAATTAATACCGACCATAGATCACTTGATGAACAATTACGCGAGTTCAAAGCACTGATTAGATTACAACCGGATAAAATCCAATGCGAAATAGCGCGTGAAATAATTTCAGAAACTCCCATGAATGATTTCTGGGAAACGTGGAGACCAAATGATTTGATAGTAGCAAGTAGAAAAATAGTCAGAGACACACTTCAGATGAAGTTATTTGAAACGCATAAAGAAAAATTTGCAACACTTCCAGTACCGTTGTGTTATAGGCCTTCAGATACACGAAAGCAGAATATTGAATTTGATATTCCAGGGAAGAGTGAAAAGCAGATTCTCGTGTTAAATGATATTGTGCTGGTTGATATCAGCGTCGTCGAAAATGCATTGCGTGCTAATAAATCCCCATGGACGCTAGGATACGCAGCGACGATACATTCTTCACAGGGATTAACTATATCGGATACAATTGTTTGGATGGTAGATAATCGCATCGAATGGTCGAATTTAGTCTATCTCGCAGTATCCAGAGTACGAAAAATAAATCAACTTCGAAGAGTTGTCCTGACAGAGTCAGGCGATGATAATGACACAACAATAAGTGATATTGATGTTAGCATCATTAATAAAAAAACTCTCCGGTTACAAACAACAGGACAAAAAAAAACAACGAGAATTTGATATTGATGCTAAATTAATAATTACGCTGAAACAACA
Source organism: Unio pictorum (assembly GCA_030141615.1). Classification (NCBI taxonomy): domain Eukaryota; kingdom Metazoa; phylum Mollusca; class Bivalvia; order Unionida; family Unionidae; genus Unio; species Unio pictorum. The sequence goes on along the minus strand of JARLTB010000255.1, from coordinate 201,569 downwards.
ACAGAATAATCACTGCGCGAGTTGCAATTGTATAATGCGTTGGCAGTATTCGGATAAAGATCCTCGCCAATTTACCGTAGACAGAAAAAATAACAGTCTCGGTCATGTCAGAAACAATGTGATGTTGACTTGTCTTGAGTGCAATAGACGCAACGGCGCTAGTTAAGACCATGCGGTGGCAATTGAGTATCCTCGGGAATTACCTGTAGTTGTTGTCGAGTAAAACCCCGCTGAGGGGCAGTTGAATCCAGTTTATAGACTGGAGGTCTACCAGTTGATCGTGTTATACTAGATATCTTATGCGTAGTGACGCTCCAAATAGGATCAGTAGCCCTTTTTCTGCCACCCTCAAGCTCTCCTGGTTCGTATAAGTACCTCACAATGACATTACTACCAAGAATTGGTTGGGAAACGCTAGCGTTTCTAGGGAAATCTTTTTGTGAAATTCTTCGAATTTCCATTTCAGGTATTGACTTCTTTTTAATCGCGTTGATAGGTTTCATGTTGATTGTTCTAGTAATCTCGTTATTCAGTGCAGTAATCACAGATGGTAATCTTTTAACCCATTCACGGGATCGCTTTTCTTGAATGAATTCTTTTGCGTATTGATATCCAAATAACCGCTCAGCAATCGTCCGATTAAATCGTTCTACAATGGCCTGATCGCGATGTAGCGCAGTATGCCCTCGTCGTATGGTGACATTATGATGTTTCATTGTAGATAACACTACAACCTGAAATTCCTTGCCAGGATCAACCTGCAATAGATTTGGCCAGTGCAGAGGACCTCGTCGATAAATCCTCTCAAATGCAGAAGCAACTTCAGTGGCTGATTTTGTTTTTAACGGTTCTGCTTCTTTGTATCGACTTGCAATATCAACTACGGTTAAAGCGTATTTGTAACCACGATCATGTGGCAGAAATAATATATCAGCCTGATGAACTTCATTAGGAACTGTCACATCAAAATGCGAGAATTGAATTTGTTTAGGCGGTGGTAGATAAATTTGCCATAGTGCCTGTTTAGATAACCAATTAGCCGCAGTGGTTTTTTTCACTTTTGCAGCGCTAGCGAGTTTATGGACTGCTGATTTACCCCTCCAGTATCCTCTTGGGGAATAATAAATTGATTCCATATTATTAATTACCGGCACCTAACATCAATTTACTTTTCATAGCCGATTTTATCAAAAAGGAAGCCAATTTTTCTTTGAAGGATTTATCAGGAATAGCATTTAACGCATGAATTAATTTCACATCTGCTAGATGTCTGTGTTGCAGATTGCTGCTTTTATAAGCAACATCATGAAGGTGACAGGCCTTATCAATGGCGTTTATTGGTTCTTCACCGGGGTTGGGTTGATTTTGATTATTGAGTCTGATATCAAGTCTGGTTCCCGGTCCACAGTAGCTATATCCTGGGAGGTGCTTTTCTCCGGGGTACTTTGCCCATGGGGTTCCAGGGAGCTTTGCCAATTTGGCTGCGATATCACCTCCTCGTTTTTTTAAAAATCAGATTTCATAGACACAAATCTAAATTTCTTTGTACCACATTGCACGCATTTACCAGAAAGCGCTGATCGGTTATTTTTAGTTGTAACCGTCGTCACATCATCTGTGCCAGTACGCGTTTTACACTTCACACAATATAGATCCATAATTTATGTATAGAAATATGGATATAATTGATTTTTCGGCGACTAAAACAAGAGAACCAATTAAGCATCATGCAGCGCTACCAAACTCTATCCGGATGATTATAATCGGGCCATCTGGATCCGGTAAAACGCAATTGTTGCTCAATTTAATAATGAGATGGATGAAGTGGGATAAGTTGTATTTAATTGCCCCTAGCGTAGATGATCAACGATGTTATGAAGTGTTAAAGGATTTTAACGAGAATGCTTCAGAAATTAAGGGCGAGAACGCCATTGATTTTATAACCGATATCGATGAAGCACCGAGCATTGATGATATTGATGGAGATATTAACAATTTAGTCGTATACGACGATATAATGTTGGATAAACAAAAAAATCCTGCTAGGATCTTTTCCAGAGGCAGGCATAAAAACACTGACGTGATATATGTCACTCAACGCTACACACAGATTCCAAAAGTGATTAGAGATAACTGTAATATTCTTGCTGTGTTTAACGGCGTTGATACACATACGCTACGAAATATTTGGCAGACATGGTGTTCCGATATGGACTTCAATCAATTTAAAAATTTCTTTACTAACGCTCAGTCAACCCCGCATGGATTTATAACAATAAATTTACATGATCCTCGGACTCGATATCGTATCGGACTGGATCAAATATTCGGTTAAAATCATTTCTTATTTTTTGTTAACCCATAGCAGCAGAGAGGGTGGATGACCACATCGTTGTGAGCAAAATCGTAAAATCTCCGTTTTACAAAAATGGAGACTTTTTTTTTTCGGTTAAAATGAGATTTGTGGGAAGCCTTATTTTTGCTTGAAAACGTGGTCTGTTCACCCTCTCTGCTGCTAGTATTAACCAAATCCAAGCGGGGTAAAGGGTTTCAACAGCTTTTATCTAAGCCCAACTGATCCATAACATGAAAAACAAAAAAGTCCGTTTTTCATCAAAAGTCATGCTGAAAAAAATGGTGGGAACCGGTTTTAAAGTATGGTGACGTACTATCCAATGGTGCGCAGCCAATAAACCAAGTATTAACCAAATCCAAGCGGGGTAAAGGGTTTCAACAGCTTTTATCTAAGCCCAACTGATCCATAACATGAAAAACAAAAAAGTCCGTTTTTCATCAAAAGTCATGCTGAAAAAAATGGTGGGAACCGGTTTTAAAGTATGGTGACGTACTATCCAATGGTGCGCAGCCAATAAACCAAGTATTAACCAAATCCAAGCGGGGTAAAGGGTTTCAACAGCTTTTATCTAAGCCCAACTGATCCATAACATGAAAAACAAAAAAGTCCGTTTTTCATCAAAAGTCATGCTGAAAAAAATGGTGGGAACCGGTTTTAAAGTATGGTGACGTACTATCCAATGGTGCGCAGCCAATAAACCAAGTATTAACCAAATCCAAGCGGGGTAAAGGGTTTCAACAGCTTTTATCTAAGCCCAACTGATCCATAACATGAAAAACAAAAAAGTCCGTTTTTCATCAAAAGTCATGCTGAAAAAAATGGTGGGAACCGGTTTTAAAGTATGGTGACGTACTATCCAATGGTGCGCAGCCAATAAACCAAGTATTAACCAAATCCAAGCGGGGTAAAGGGTTTCAACAGCTTTTATCTAAGCCCAACTGATCCATAACATGAAAAACAAAAAAGTCCGTTTTTCATCAAAAGTCATGCTGAAAAAAATGGTGGGAAACGGTTTTAAAGTATGGTGACGTACTATCCAATGGTGCGCAGCCAATAAACCAAGTATTAACCAAATCCAAGCGGGGTAAAGGGTTTCAACAGCTTTTATCTAAGCCCAACTGATCCATAACATGAAAAACAAAAAAGTCCGTTTTTCATCAAAAGTCATGCTGAAAAAAATGGTGGGAACCGGTTTTAAAGTATGGTGACGTACTATCCAATGGTGCGCAGCCAATAAACCAAGTATTAACCAAATCCAAGCGGGGTAAAGGGTTTCAACAGCTTTTATCTAAGCCCAACTGATCCGTAACATGAAAAACAAAAAAGTCCGTTTTTCATCAAAAGTCATGCTGAAAAAAATGGTGGGAACCGGTTTTAAAGTATGGTGACGTACTATCCAATGGTGCGCAGCCAATAAACCAAGTATTAACCAAATCCAAGCGGGGTAAAGGGTTTCAACAGCTTTTATCTAAGCCCAACTGATCCATAACATGAAAAACAAAAAAGTCCGTTTTTCATCAAAAGTCATGCTGAAAAAAATGGTGGGAACCGGTTTTAAAGTATGGTGACGTACTATCCAATGGTGCGCAGCCAATAAACCAAGTATTAACCAAATCCAAGCGGGGTAAAGGGTTTCAACAGCTTTTATCTGAGCCCAACTGATCCATAACATGAAAAACAAAAAAGTCCGTTTTTCATCAAAAGTCATGCTGAAAAAAATGGTGGGAACCGGTTTTAAAGTATGGTGACGTACTATCCAATGGTGCGCAGCCAATAAACCAAGTATTAACCAAATCCAAGCGGGGTAAAGGGTTTCAACAGCTTTTATCTGAGCCCAACTGATCCATAACATGAAAAACAAAAAAGTCCGTTTTTCATCAAAAGTCATGCTGAAAAAAATGGTGGGAACCGGTTTTAAAGTATGGTGACGTACTATCCAATGGTGCGCAGCCAATAAACCAAGTATTAACCAAATCCAAGCGGGGTAAAGGGTTTCAACAGCTTTTATCTAAGCCCAACTGATCCATAACATGAAAAACAAAAAAGTCCGTTTTTCATCAAAAGTCATGCTGAAAAAAATGGTGGGAACCGGTTTTAAAGTATGGTGACGTACTATCCAATGGTGCGCAGCCAATAAACCAAGTATTAACCAAATCCAAGCGGGGTAAAGGGTTTCAACAGCTTTTATCTAAGCCCAACTGATCCATAACATGAAAAACAAAAAAGTCCGTTTTTCATCAAAAGTCATGCTGAAAAAAATGGTGGGAACCGGTTTTAAAGTATGGTGACGTACTATCCAATGGTGCGCAGCCAATAAACCAAGTATTAACCAAATCCAAGCGGGGTAAAGGGTTTCAACAGCTTTTATCTAAGCCCAACTGATCCATAACATGAAAAACAATAAAGTCCGTTTTTCATCAAAAGTCATGCTGAAAAAAGTGGTGGGAACCGGTTTTAAAGTATGGTGACGTACTATCCAATGATGCGCAGCCAATAAACCAAGCATTAACCAAATCCAAGCGGGGTAAAGGGTTTCAACAGCTTTTATCTAAGCCCAACTGATCCATAACATGAAAAACAAAAAAGTTCGTTTTTCATCAAAAGTCATGCTGAAAAAAATGGTGGGAACCGGTTTTAAAGTATGGTGACGTACTATCCAATGGTGCGCAGCCAATAAACCAAGTATTAACCAAATCCAAGCGGGGTAAAGGGTTTCAACAGCTTTTATCTAAGCCCAACTGATCCATAACATGAAAAACAAAAAAGTCCGTTTTTCATCAAAAGTCATGCTGAAAAAAATGGTAGGAACCGGTTTTAAAGTATGGTGACGTACTATCCAATGGTGCGCAGCCAATAAACCAAGTATTAACCAAATCCAAGCGGGGTAAAGGGTTTCAACAGCTTTTATCTAAGCCCAACTGATCCATAACATGAAAAACAAAAAAGTCCGTTTTTCATCAAAAGTCATGCTGAAAAAAATGGTGGGAACCGGTTTTAAAGTATGGTGACGTACTATCCAATGGTGCGCAGCCAATAAACTAAGTATTAACCAAATCCAAGCGGGGTAAAGGGTTTCAACAGCTTTTATCTAAGCCCAACTGATCCATAACATGAAAAACAAAAAAGTCCGTTTTTCATCAAAAGTCATGCTGAAAAAAATGGTGGGAACCGGTTTTAAAGTATGGTGACGTACTATCCAATGGTGCGCAGCCAATAAACCAAGTATTAACCAAATCCAAGCGGGGTAAAGGGTTTCAACAGCTTTTATCTAAGCCCAACTGATCCATAACATGAAAAACAAAAAAGTCCGTTTTTCATCAAAAGTCATGCTGAAAAAAATGGTGGGAACCGGTTTTAAAGTATGGTGACGTACTATCCAATGGTGCGCAGCCAATAAACCAAGTATTAACCAAATCCAAGCGGGGTAAAGGGTTTCAACAGCTTTTATCTAAGCCCAACTGATCCATAACATGAAAAACAAAAAAGTCCGTTTTTCCTCAAAAGTCATGCTGAAAAAAATGGTGGGAACCGGTTTTAAAGTATGGTGACGTACTATCCAATGGTGCGCAGCCAATAAACCAAGTATTAACCAAATCCAAGCGGGGTAAAGGGTTTCAACAGCTTTTATCTAAGCCCAACTGATCCATAACATGAAAAACAAAAAAGTCCGTTTTTCATCAAAAGTCATGCTGAAAAAAATGGTGGGAACCGGTTTTAAAGTATGGTGACGTACTATCCAATGGTGCGCAGCCAATAAACCAAGTATTAACCAAATCCAAGCGGGGTAAAGGGTTTCGACAGCTTTTATCTAAGCCCAACTGATCCATAACATGAAAAACAAAAAAGTCCGTTTTTCATCAAAAGTCATGCTGAAAAAAATGGTGGGAACCGGTTTTAAAGTATGGTGACGTACTATCCAATGGTGCGCAGCCAATAAACCAAGTATTAACCAAATCCAAGCGGGGTAAAGGGTTTCAACAGCTTTTATCTAAGCCCAACTGATCCATAACATGAAAAACAAAAAAGTCCGTTTTTCATCAAAAGTCATGCTGAAAAAAATGGTGGGAACCGGTTTTAAAGTATGGTGACGTACTATCCAATGGTGCGCAGCCAATAAACCAAGTATTAACCAAATCCAAGCGGGGTAAAGGGTTTCAACAGCTTTTATCTAAGCCCAACTGATCCATAACATGAAAAACAAAAAAGTCCGTTTTTCATCAAAAGTCATGCTGAAAAAAATGGTGGGAACCGGTTTTAAAGTATGGTGACGTACTATCCAATGGTGCGCAGCCAATAAACCAAGTATTAACCAAATCCAAGCGGGGTAAAGGGTTTCAACAGCTTTTATCTAAGCCCAACTGATCCATAACATGAAAAACAAAAAAGTCCGTTTTTCATCAAAAGTCATGCTGAAAAAAATGGTGGGAACCGGTTTTAAAGTATGGTGACGTACTATCCAATGGTGCGCAGCCAATAAACCAAGTATTAACCAAATCCAAGCGGGGTAAAGGGTTTCAACAGCTTTTATCTAAGCCCAACTGATCCATAACATGAAAAACAAAAAAGTCCGTTTTTCATCAAAAGTCATGCTGAAAAAAATGGTGGGAACCGGTTTTAAAGTATGGTGACGTACTATCCAATGGTGCGCAGCCAATAAACCAAGTATTAACCAAATCCAAGCGGGGTAAAGGGTTTCAACAGCTTTTATCTAAGCCCAACTGATCCATAACATGAAAAACAAAAAAGTCCGTTTTTCATCAAAAGTCATGCTGAAAAAAATGGTGGGAACCGGTTTTAAAGTATGGTGACGTACTATCCAATGGTGCGCAGCCAATAAACCAAGTATTAACCAAATCCAAGCGGGGTAAAGGGTTTCAACAGCTTTTATCTAAGCCCAACTGATCCATAACATGAAAAACAAAAAAGTCCGTTTTTCATCAAAAGTCATGCTGAAAAAAATGGTGGGAACCGGTTTTAAAGTATGGTGACGTACTATCCAATGGTGCGCAGCCAATAAACCAAGTATTAACCAAATCCAAGCGGGGTAAAGGGTTTCAACAGCTTTTATCTAAGCCCAACTGATCCATAACATGAAAAACAAAAAAGTCCGTTTTTCATCAAAAGTCATGCTGAAAAAAATGGTGGGAACCGGTTTTAAAGTATGGTGACGTACTATCCAATGGTGCGCAGCCAATAAACCAAGTATTAACCAAATCCAAGCGGGGTAAAGGGTTTCAACAGCTTTTATCTAAGCCCAACTGATCCATAACATGAAAAACAAAAAAGTCCGTTTTTCATCAAAAGTCATGCTGAAAAAAATGGTGGGAACCGGTTTTAAAGTATGGTGACGTACTATCCAATGGTGCGCAGCCAATAAACCAAGTATTAACCAAATCCAAGCGGGGTAAAGGGTTTCAACAGCTTTTATCTAAGCCCAACTGATCCATAACATGAAAAACAAAAAAGTCCGTTTTTCATCAAAAGTCATGCTGAAAAAAATGGTGGGAACCGGTTTTAAAGTATGGTGACGTACTATCCAATGGTGCGCAGCCAATAAACCAAGTATTAACCAAATCCAAGCGGGGTAAAGGGTTTCAACAGCTTTTATCTAAGCCCAACTGATCCATAACATGAAAAACAAAAAAGTCCGTTTTTCATCAAAAGTCATGCTGAAAAAAATGGTGGGAACCGGTTTTAAAGTATGGTGACGTACTATCCAATGGTGCGCAGCCAATAAACCAAGTATTAACCAAATCCAAGCGGGGTAAAGGGTTTCAACAGCTTTTATCTAAGCCCAACTGATCCATAACATGAAAAACAAAAAAGTCCGTTTTTCATCAAAAGTCATGCTGAAAAAAATGGTGGGAACCGGTTTTAAAGTATGGTGACGTACTATCCAATGGTGCGCAGCCAATAAACCAAGTATTAACCAAATCCAAGCGGGGTAAAGGGTTTCAACAGCTTTTATCTAAGCCCAACTGATCCATAACATGAAAAACAAAAAAGTCCGTTTTTCATCAAAAGTCATGCTGAAAAAAATGGTGGGAACCGGTTTTAAAGTATGGTGACGTACTATCCAATGGTGCGCAGCCAATAAACCAAGTATTAACCAAATCCAAGCGGGGTAAAGGGTTTCAACAGCTTTTATCTAAGCCCAACTGATCCATAACATGAAAAACAAAAAAGTCCGTTTTTCATCAAAAGTCATGCTGAAAAAAATGGTGGGAACCGGTTTTAAAGTATGGTGACGTACTATCCAATGGTGCGCAGCCAATAAACCAAGTATTAACCAAATCCAAGCGGGGTAAAGGGTTTCAACAGCTTTTATCTAAGCCCAACTGATCCATAACATGAAAAACAAAAAAGTCCGTTTTTCATCAAAAGTCATGCTGAAAAAAATGGTGGGAACCGGTTTTAAAGTATGGTGACGTACTATCCAATGGTGCGCAGCCAATAAACCAAGTATTAACCAAATCCAAGCGGGGTAAAGGGTTTCAACAGCTTTTATCTAAGCCCAACTGATCCATAACATGAAAAACAAAAAAGTCCGTTTTTCATCAAAAGTCATGCTGAAAAAAATGGTGGGAACCGGTTTTAAAGTATGGTGACGTACTATCCAATGGTGCGCAGCCAATAAACCAAGTATTAACCAAATCCAAGCGGGGTAAAGGGTTTCAACAGCTTTTATCTAAGCCCAACTGATCCATAACATGAAAAACAAAAAAGTCCGTTTTTCATCAAAAGTCATGCTGAAAAAAATGGTGGGAACCGGTTTTAAAGTATGGTGACGTACTATCCAATGGTGCGCAGCCAATAAACCAAGTATTAACCAAATCCAAGCGGGGTAAAGGGTTTCAACAGCTTTTATCTAAGCCCAACTGATCCATAACATGAAAAACAAAAAAGTCCGTTTTTCATCAAAAGTCATGCTGAAAAAAATGGTGGGAACCGGTTTTAAAGTATGGTGACGTACTATCCAATGGTGCGCAGCCAATAAACCAAGTATTAACCAAATCCAAGCGGGGTAAAGGGTTTCAACAGCTTTTATCTAAGCCCAACTGATCCATAACATGAAAAACAAAAAAGTCCGTTTTTCATCAAAAGTCATGCTGAAAAAAATGGTGGGAACCGGTTTTAAAGTATGGTGACGTACTATCCAATGGTGCGCAGCCAATAAACCAAGTATTAACCAAATCCAAGCGGGGTAAAGGGTTTCAACAGCTTTTATCTAAGCCCAACTGATCCATAACATGAAAAACAAAAAAGTCCGTTTTTCATCAAAAGTCATGCTGAAAAAAATGGTGGGAACCGGTTTTAAAGTATGGTGACGTACTATCCAATGGTGCGCAGCCAATAAACCAAGTATTAACCAAATCCAAGCGGGGTAAAGGGTTTCAACAGCTTTTATCTAAGCCCAACTGATCCATAACATGAAAAACAAAAAAGTCCGTTTTTCATCAAAAGTCATGCTGAAAAAAATGGTGGGAACCGGTTTTAAAGTATGGTGACGTACTATCCAATGGTGCGCAGCCAATAAACCAAGTATTAACCAAATCCAAGCGGGGTAAAGGGTTTCAACAGCTTTTATCTAAGCCCAACTGATCCATAACATGAAAAACAAAAAAGTCCGTTTTTCATCAAAAGTCATGCTGAAAAAAATGGTGGGAACCGGTTTTAAAGTATGGTGACGTACTATCCAATGGTGCGCAGCCAATAAACCAAGTATTAACCAAATCCAAGCGGGGTAAAGGGTTTCAACAGCTTTTATCTAAGCCCAACTGATCCATAACATGAAAAACAAAAAAGTCCGTTTTTCATCAAAAGTCATGCTGAAAAAAATGGTGGGAACCGGTTTTAAAGTATGGTGACGTACTATCCAATGGTGCGCAGCCAATAAACCAAGTATTAACCAAATCCAAGCGGGGTAAAGGGTTTCAACAGCTTTTATCTAAGCCCAACTGATCCATAACATGAAAAACAAAAAAGTCCGTTTTTCATCAAAAGTCATGCTGAAAAAAATGGTGGGAACCGGTTTTAAAGTATGGTGACGTACTATCCAATGGTGCGCAGCCAATAAACCAAGTATTAACCAAATCCAAGCGGGGTAAAGGGTTTCAACAGCTTTTATCTAAGCCCAACTGATCCATAACATGAAAAACAAAAAAGTCCGTTTTTCATCAAAAGTCATGCTGAAAAAAATGGTGGGAACCGGTTTTAAAGTATGGTGACGTACTATCCAATGGTGCGCAGCCAATAAACCAAGTATTAACCAAATCCAAGCGGGGTAAAGGGTTTCAACAGCTTTTATCTAAGCCCAACTGATCCATAACATGAAAAACAAAAAAGTCCGTTTTTCATCAAAAGTCATGCTGAAAAAAATGGTGGGAACCGGTTTTAAAGTATGGTGACGTACTATCCAATGGTGCGCAGCCAATAAACCAAGTATTAACCAAATCCAAGCGGGGTAAAGGGTTTCAACAGCTTTTATCTAAGCCCAACTGATCCATAACATGAAAAACAAAAAAGTCCGTTTTTCATCAAAAGTCATGCTGAAAAAAATGGTGGGAACCGGTTTTAAAGTATGGTGACGTACTATCCAATGGTGCGCAGCCAATAAACCAAGTATTAACCAAATCCAAGCGGGGTAAAGGGTTTCAACAGCTTTTATCTAAGCCCAACTGATCCATAACATGAAAAACAAAAAAGTCCGTTTTTCATCAAAAGTCATGCTGAAAAAAATGGTGGGAACCGGTTTTAAAGTATGGTGACGTACTATCCAATGGTGCGCAGCCAATAAACCAAGTATTAACCAAATCCAAGCGGGGTAAAGGGTTTCAACAGCTTTTATCTAAGCCCAACTGATCCATAACATGAAAAACAAAAAAGTCCGTTTTTCATCAAAAGTCATGCTGAAAAAAATGGTGGGAACCGGTTTTAAAGTATGGTGACGTACTATCCAATGGTGCGCAGCCAATAAACCAAGTATTAACCAAATCCAAGCGGGGTAAAGGGTTTCAACAGCTTTTATCTAAGCCCAACTGATCCATAACATGAAAAACAAAAAAGTCCGTTTTTCATCAAAAGTCATGCTGAAAAAAATGGTGGGAACCGGTTTTAAAGTATGGTGACGTACTATCCAATGGTGCGCAGCCAATAAACCAAGTATTAACCAAATCCAAGCGGGGTAAAGGGTTTCAACAGCTTTTATCTAAGCCCAACTGATCCATAACATGAAAAACAAAAAAGTCCGTTTTTCATCAAAAGTCATGCTGAAAAAAATGGTGGGAACCGGTTTTAAAGTATGGTGACGTACTATCCAATGGTGCGCAGCCAATAAACCAAGTATTAACCAAATCCAAGCGGGGTAAAGGGTTTCAACAGCTTTTATCTAAGCCCAACTGATCCATAACATGAAAAACAAAAAAGTCCGTTTTTCATCAAAAGTCATGCTGAAAAAAATGGTGGGAACCGGTTTTAAAGTATGGTGACGTACTATCCAATGGTGCGCAGCCAATAAACCAAGTATTAACCAAATCCAAGCGGGGTAAAGGGTTTCAACAGCTTTTATCTAAGCCCAACTGATCCATAACATGAAAAACAAAAAAGTCCGTTTTTCATCAAAAGTCATGCTGAAAAAAATGGTGGGAACCGGTTTTAAAGTATGGTGACGTACTATCCAATGGTGCGCAGCCAATAAACCAAGTATTAACCAAATCCAAGCGGGGTAAAGGGTTTCAACAGCTTTTATCTAAGCCCAACTGATCCATAACATGAAAAACAAAAAAGTCCGTTTTTCATCAAAAGTCATGCTGAAAAAAATGGTGGGAACCGGTTTTAAAGTATGGTGACGTACTATCCAATGGTGCGCAGCCAATAAACCAAGTATTAACCAAATCCAAGCGGGGTAAAGGGTTTCAACAGCTTTTATCTAAGCCCAACTGATCCATAACATGAAAAACAAAAAAGTCCGTTTTTCATCAAAAGTCATGCTGAAAAAAATGGTGGGAACCGGTTTTAAAGTATGGTGACGTACTATCCAATGGTGCGCAGCCAATAAACCAAGTATTAACCAAATCCAAGCGGGGTAAAGGGTTTCAACAGCTTTTATCTAAGCCCAACTGATCCATAACATGAAAAACAAAAAAGTCCGTTTTTCATCAAAAGTCATGCTGAAAAAAATGGTGGGAACCGGTTTTAAAGTATGGTGACGTACTATCCAATGGTGCGCAGCCAATAAACCAAGTATTAACCAAATCCAAGCGGGGTAAAGGGTTTCAACAGCTTTTATCTAAGCCCAACTGATCCATAACATGAAAAACAAAAAAGTCCGTTTTTCATCAAAAGTCATGCTGAAAAAAATGGTGGGAACCGGTTTTAAAGTATGGTGACGTACTATCCAATGGTGCGCAGCCAATAAACCAAGTATTAACCAAATCCAAGCGGGGTAAAGGGTTTCAACAGCTTTTATCTAAGCCCAACTGATCCATAACATGAAAAACAAAAAAGTCCGTTTTTCATCAAAAGTCATGCTGAAAAAAATGGTGGGAACCGGTTTTAAAGTATGGTGACGTACTATCCAATGGTGCGCAGCCAATAAACCAAGTATTAACCAAATCCAAGCGGGGTAAAGGGTTTCAACAGCTTTTATCTAAGCCCAACTGATCCATAACATGAAAAACAAAAAAGTCCGTTTTTCATCAAAAGTCATGCTGAAAAAAATGGTGGGAACCGGTTTTAAAGTATGGTGACGTACTATCCAATGGTGCGCAGCCAATAAACCAAGTATTAACCAAATCCAAGCGGGGTAAAGGGTTTCAACAGCTTTTATCTAAGCCCAACTGATCCATAACATGAAAAACAAAAAAGTCCGTTTTTCATCAAAAGTCATGCTGAAAAAAATGGTGGGAACCGGTTTTAAAGTATGGTGACGTACTATCCAATGGTGCGCAGCCAATAAACCAAGTATTAACCAAATCCAAGCGGGGTAAAGGGTTTCAACAGCTTTTATCTAAGCCCAACTGATCCATAACATGAAAAACAAAAAAGTCCGTTTTTCATCAAAAGTCATGCTGAAAAAAATGGTGGGAACCGGTTTTAAAGTATGGTGACGTACTATCCAATGGTGCGCAGCCAATAAACCAAGTATTAACCAAATCCAAGCGGGGTAAAGGGTTTCAACAGCTTTTATCTAAGCCCAACTGATCCATAACATGAAAAACAAAAAAGTCCGTTTTTCATCAAAAGTCATGCTGAAAAAAATGGTGGGAACCGGTTTTAAAGTATGGTGACGTACTATCCAATGGTGCGCAGCCAATAAACCAAGTATTAACCAAATCCAAGCGGGGTAAAGGGTTTCAACAGCTTTTATCTAAGCCCAACTGATCCATAACATGAAAAACAAAAAAGTCCGTTTTTCATCAAAAGTCATGCTGAAAAAAATGGTGGGAACCGGTTTTAAAGTATGGTGACGTACTATCCAATGGTGCGCAGCCAATAAACCAAGTATTAACCAAATCCAAGCGGGGTAAAGGGTTTCAACAGCTTTTATCTAAGCCCAACTGATCCATAACATGAAAAACAAAAAAGTCCGTTTTTCATCAAAAGTCATGCTGAAAAAAATGGTGGGAACCGGTTTTAAAGTATGGTGACGTACTATCCAATGGTGCGCAGCCAATAAACCAAGTATTAACCAAATCCAAGCGGGGTAAAGGGTTTCAACAGCTTTTATCTAAGCCCAACTGATCCATAACATGAAAAACAAAAAAGTCCGTTTTTCATCAAAAGTCATGCTGAAAAAAATGGTGGGAACCGGTTTTAAAGTATGGTGACGTACTATCCAATGGTGCGCAGCCAATAAACCAAGTATTAACCAAATCCAAGCGGGGTAAAGGGTTTCAACAGCTTTTATCTAAGCCCAACTGATCCATAACATGAAAAACAAAAAAGTCCGTTTTTCATCAAAAGTCATGCTGAAAAAAATGGTGGGAACCGGTTTTAAAGTATGCGTGACGTACTATCCAATGGTGCGCAGCCAATAAACCAAGTATTAACCAAATCCAAGCGGGGTAAAGGGTTTCAACAGCTTTTATCTAAGCCCAACTGATCCATAACATGAAAAACAAAAAAGTCCGTTTTTCATCAAAAGTCATGCTGAAAAAAATGGTGGGAACCGGTTTTAAAGTATGGTGACGTACTATCCAATGGTGCGCAGCCAATAAACCAAGTATTAACCAAATCCAAGCGGGGTAAAGGGTTTCCAACAGCTTTTATCTAAGCCCAACTGATCCATAACATGAAAAACATAAAAGTCCGTTTTTCATCAAAAGTCATGCTGAAAAAAATGGTGGGAACCGGTTTTAAAGTATGGTGACGTACTATCCAATGGTGCGCAGCCAATAAACCAAGTATTAACCAAATCCAAGCGGGGTAAAGGGTTTCAACAGCTTTTATCTAAGCCCAACTGATCCATAACATGAAAAACAAAAAAGTCCGTTTTTCATCAAAAGTCATGCTGAAAAAAATGGTGGGAACCGGTTTTAAAGTATGGTGACGTACTATCTAATGGTGCGCAGCCAATAAACCAAGTATTAACCAAATCCAAGCGGGGTAAAGGGTTTCAACAGCTTTTATCTAAGCCCAACTGATCCATAACATGAAAAACAAAAAAGTCCGTTTTTCATCAAAAGTCATGCTGAAAAAAATGGTGGGAACCGGTTTTAAAGTATGGTGACGTACTATCCAATGGTGCGCAGCCAATAAACCAAGTATTAACCAAATCCAAGCGGGGTAAAGGGTTTCAACAGCTTTTATCTAAGCCCAACTGATCCATAACATGAAAAACAAAAAAGTCCGTTTTTCATCAAAAGTCATGCTGAAAAAAATGGTGGGAACCGGTTTTAAAGTATGGTGACGTACTATCCAATGGTGCGCAGCCAATAAACCAAGTATTAACCAAATCCAAGCGGGGTAAAGGGTTTCAACAGCTTTTATCTAAGCCCAACTGATCCATAACATGAAAAACAAAAAAGTCCGTTTTTCATCAAAAGTCATGCTGAAAAAAATGGTGGGAACCGGTTTTAAAGTATGGTGACGTACTATCCAATGGTGCGCAGCCAATAAACCAAGTATTAACCAAATCCAAGCTGTGTAAAGGGTTTCAACAGCTTTTATCTAAGCCCAACTGATCCATAACATGAAAAACAAAAAAGTCCGTTTTTCATCAAAAGTCATGCTGAAAAAAATGGTGGGAACCGGTTTTAAAGTATGGTGACGTACTATCCAATGGTGCGCAGCCAATAAACCAAGTATTAACCAAATCCAAGCGGGGTAAAGGGTTTCAACAGCTTTTATCTAAGCCCAACTGATCCATAACATGAAAAACAAAAAAGGTCCGTTTTTCATCAAAAGTCATGCTGAAAAAAATGGTGGGAACCGGTTTTAAAGTATGGTGACGTACTATCCAATGGTGCGCAGCCAATAAACCAAGTATTAACCAAATCCAAGCGGGGTAAAGGGTCTTCCCATAACATGAAAAACAAAAAAGTCCGTTTTTCATCAAAAGTCATGCTGAAAAAAATGGTGGGAACCGGTTTTAAAGTATGGTGACGTACTATCCAATGGTGCGCAGCCAATAAACCAAGTATTAACCAAATCCAAGCGGGGTAAAGGGTTTCAACAGCTTTTATCTAAGCCCAACTGATCCATAACATGAAAAACAAAAAAGTCCGTTTTTCATCAAAAGTCATGCTGAAAAAAATGGTGGGAACCGGTTTTAAAGTATGGTGACGTACTATCCAATGGTGCGCAGCCAATAAACCAAGTATTAACCAAATCCAAGCGGGGTAAAGGGTTTCAACAGCTTTTATCTAAGCCCAACTGATCCATAACATGAAAAACAAAAAAGTCCGTTTTTCATCAAAAGTCATGCTGAAAAAAATGGTGGGAACCGGTTTTAAAGTATGGTGACGTACTATCCAATGGTGCGCAGCCAATAAACCAAGTATTAACCAAATCCAAGCGGGGTAAAGGGTTTCAACAGCTTTTATCTAAGCCCAACTGATCCATAACATGAAAAACAAAAAAGTCCGTTTTTCATCAAAAGTCATGCTGAAAAAAATGGTGGGAACCGGTTTTAAAGTATGGTGACGTACTATCCAATGGTGCGCAGCCAATAAACCAAGTATTAACCAAATCCAAGCGGGGTAAAGGGTTTCAACAGCTTTTATCTAAGCCCAACTGATCCATAACATGAAAAACAAAAAAGTCCGTTTTTCATCAAAAGTCATGCTGAAAAAAATGGTGGGAACCGGTTTTAAAGTATGGTGACGTACTATCCAATGGTGCGCAGCCAATAAACCAAGTATTAACCAAATCCAAGCGGGGTAAAGGGTTTCAACAGCTTTTATCTAAGCCCAACTGATCCATAACATGAAAAACAAAAAAGTCCGTTTTTCATCAAAAGTCATGCTGAAAAAAATGGTGGGAACCGGTTTTAAAGTATGGTGACGTACTATCCAATGGTGCGCAGCCAATAAACCAAGTATTAACCAAATCCAAGCGGGGTAAAGGGTTTCAACAGCTTTTATCTAAGCCCAACTGATCCATAACATGAAAAACAAAAAAGTCCGTTTTTCATCAAAAGTCATGCTGAAAAAAATGGTGGGAACCGGTTTTAAAGTATGGTGACGTACTATCCAATGGTGCGCAGCCAATAAACCAAGTATTAACCAAATCCAAGCGGGGTAAAGGGTTTCAACAGCTTTTATCTAAGCCCAACTGATCCATAACATGAAAAACAAAAAAGTCCGTTTTTCATCAAAAGTCATGCTGAAAAAAATGGTGGGAACCGGTTTTAAAGTATGGTGACGTACTATCCAATGGTGCGCAGCCAATAAACCAAGTATTAACCAAATCCAAGCGGGGTAAAGGGTTTCAACAGCTTTTATCTAAGCCCAACTGATCCATAACATGAAAAACAAAAAAGTCCGTTTTTCATCAAAAGTCATGCTGAAAAAAATGGTGGGAACCGGTTTTAAAGTATGGTGACGTACTATCCAATGGTGCGCAGCCAATAAACCAAGTATTAACCAAATCCAAGCGGGTAAAGGGTTTCAACAGCTTTTATCTAAGCCCAACTGATCCATAACATGAAAAACAAAAAGTCCGTTTTTCATCAAAAGTCATGCTGAAAAAAATGGTGGGAACCGGTTTTAAAGTATGGTGACGTACTATCCAATGGTGCGCAGCCAATAAACCAAGTATTAACCAAATCCAAGCGGGGTAAAGGGTTTCAACAGCTTTTATCTAAGCCCAACTGATCCATAACATGAAAAACAAAAAAGTCCGTTTTTCATCAAAAGTCATGCTGAAAAAAATGGTGGGAACCGGTTTTAAAGTATGGTGACGTACTATCCAATGGTGCGCAGCCAATAAACCAAGTATTAACCAAATCCAAGCGGGGTAAAGGGTTTCAACAGCTTTTATCTAAGCCCAACTGATCCATAACATGAAAAACAAAAAAGTCCGTTTTTCATCAAAAGTCATGCTGAAAAAAATGGTGGGAACCGGTTTTAAAGTATGGTGACGTACTATCCAATGGTGCGCAGCCAATAAACCAAGTATTAACCAAATCCAAGCGGGGTAAAGGGTTTCAACAGCTTTTATCTAAGCCCAACTGATCCATAACATGAAAAACAAAAAAGTCCGTTTTTCATCAAAAGTCATGCTGAAAAAAATGGTGGGAACCGGTTTTAAAGTATGGTGACGTACTATCCAATGGTGCGCAGCCAATAAACCAAGTATTAACCAAATCCAAGCGGGGTAAAGGGTTTCAACAGCTTTTATCTAAGCCCAACTGATCCATAACATGAAAAACAAAAAAGTCCGTTTTTCATCAAAAGTCATGCTGAAAAAATGGTGGGAACCGGTTTTAAAGTATGGTGACGTACTATCCAATGGTGCGCAGCCAATAAACCAAGTATTAACCAAATCCAAGCGGGGTAAAGGGTTTCAACAGCTTTTATCTAAGCCCAACTGATCCATAACATGAAAAACAAAAAAGTCCGTTTTTCATCAAAAGTCATGCTGAAAAAAATGGTGGGAACCGGTTTTAAAGTATGGTGACGTACTATCCAATGGTGCGCAGCCAATAAACCAAGTATTAACCAAATCCAAGCGGGGTAAAGGGTTTCAACAGCTTTTATCTAAGCCCAACTGATCCATAACATGAAAAACAAAAAAGTCCGTTTTTCATCAAAAGTCATGCTGAAAAAAATGGTGGGAACCGGTTTTAAAGTATGGTGACGTACTATCCAATGGTGCGCAGCCAATAAACCAAGTATTAACCAAATCCAAGCGGGGTAAAGGGTTTCAACAGCTTTTATCTAAGCCCAACTGATCCATAACATGAAAAACAAAAAAGTCCGTTTTTCATCAAAAGTCATGCTGAAAAAAATGGTGGGAACCGGTTTTAAAGTATGGTGACGTACTATCCAATGGTGCGCAGCCAATAAACCAAGTATTAACCAAATCCAAGCGGGGTAAAGGGTTTCAACAGCTTTTATCTAAGCCCAACTGATCCATAACATGAAAAACAAAAAAGTCCGTTTTTCATCAAAAGTCATGCTGAAAAAAATGGTGGGAACCGGTTTTAAAGTATGGTGACGTACTATCCAATGGTGCGCAGCCAATAAACCAAGTATTAACCAAATCCAAGCGGGGTAAAGGGTTTCAACAGCTTTTATCTAAGCCCAACTGATCCATAACATGAAAAACAAAAAAGTCCGTTTTTCATCAAAAGTCATGCTGAAAAAAATGGTGGGAACCGGTTTTAAAGTATGGTGACGTACTATCCAATGGTGCGCAGCCAATAAACCAAGTATTAACCAAATCCAAGCGGGGTAAAGGGTTTCAACAGCTTTTATCTAAGCCCAACTGATCCATAACATGAAAAACAAAAAAGTCCGTTTTTCATCAAAAGTCATGCTGAAAAAAATGGTGGGAACCGGTTTTAAAGTATGGTGACGTACTATCCAATGGTGCGCAGCCAATAAACCAAGTATTAACCAAATCCAAGCGGGGTAAAGGGTTTCAACAGCTTTTATCTAAGCCCAACTGATCCATAACATGAAAAACAAAAAAGTCCGTTTTTCATCAAAAGTCATGCTGAAAAAAATGGTGGGAACCGGTTTTAAAGTATGGTGACGTACTATCCAATGGTGCGCAGCCAATAAACCAAGTATTAACCAAATCCAAGCGGGGTAAAGGGTTTCAACAGCTTTTATCTAAGCCCAACTGATCCATAACATGAAAAACAAAAAAGTCCGTTTTTCATCAAAAGTCATGCTGAAAAAAATGGTGGGAACCGGTTTTAAAGTATGGTGACGTACTATCCAATGGTGCGCAGCCAATAAACCAAGTATTAACCAAATCCAAGCGGGGTAAAGGGTTTCAACAGCTTTTATCTAAGCCCAACTGATCCATAACATGAAAAACAAAAAAGTCCGTTTTTCATCAAAAGTCATGCTGAAAAAAATGGTGGGAACCGGTTTTAAAGTATGGTGACGTACTATCCAATGGTGCGCAGCCAATAAACCAAGTATTAACCAAATCCAAGCGGGGTAAAGGGTTTCAACAGCTTTTATCTAAGCCCAACTGATCCATAACATGAAAAACAAAAAAGTCCGTTTTTCATCAAAAGTCATGCTGAAAAAAATGGTGGGAACCGGTTTTAAAGTATGGTGACGTACTATCCAATGGTGCGCAGCCAATAAACCAAGTATTAACCAAATCCAAGCGGGGTAAAGGGTTTCAACAGCTTTTATCTAAGCCCAACTGATCCATAACATGAAAAACAAAAAAGTCCGTTTTTCATCAAAAGTCATGCTGAAAAAAATGGTGGGAACCGGTTTTAAAGTATGGTGACGTACTATCCAATGGTGCGCAGCCAATAAACCAAGTATTAACCAAATCCAAGCGGGGTAAAGGGTTTCAACAGCTTTTATCTAAGCCCAACTGATCCATAACATGAAAAACAAAAAAGTCCGTTTTTCATCAAAAGTCATGCTGAAAAAAATGGTGGGAACCGGTTTTAAAGTATGGTGACGTACTATCCAATGGTGCGCAGCCAATAAACCAAGTATTAACCAAATCCAAGCGGGGTAAAGGGTTTCAACAGCTTTTATCTAAGCCCAACTGATCCATAACATGAAAAACAAAAAAGTCCGTTTTTCATCAAAAGTCATGCTGAAAAAAATGGTGGGAACCGGTTTTAAAGTATGGTGACGTACTATCCAATGGTGCGCAGCCAATAAACCAAGTATTAACCAAATCCAAGCGGGGTAAAGGGTTTCAACAGCTTTTATCTAAGCCCAACTGATCCATAACATGAAAAACAAAAAAGTCCGTTTTTCATCAAAAGTCATGCTGAAAAAAATGGTGGGAACCGGTTTTAAAGTATGGTGACGTACTATCCAATGGTGCGCAGCCAATAAACCAAGTATTAACCAAATCCAAGCGGGGTAAAGGGTTTCAACAGCTTTTATCTAAGCCCAACTGATCCATAACATGAAAAACAAAAAAGTCCGTTTTTCATCAAAAGTCATGCTGAAAAAAATGGTGGGAACCGGTTTTAAAGTATGGTGACGTACTATCCAATGGTGCGCAGCCAATAAACCAAGTATTAACCAAATCCAAGCGGGGTAAAGGGTTTCAACAGCTTTTATCTAAGCCCAACTGATCCATAACATGAAAAACAAAAAAGTCCGTTTTTCATCAAAAGTCATGCTGAAGAAAATGGTGGGAACCGGTTTTAAAGTATGGTGACGTACTATCCAATGGTGCGCAGCCAATAAACCAAGTATTAACCAAATCCAAGCGGGGTAAAGGGTTTCAACAGCTTTTATCTAAGCCCAACTGATCCATAACATGAAAAACAAAAAAGTCCGTTTTTCATCAAAAGTCATGCTGAAAAAAATGGTGGGAACCGGTTTTAAAGTATGGTGACGTACTATCCAATGGTGCGCAGCCAATAAACCAAGTATTAACCAAATCCAAGCGGGGTAAAGGGTTTCAACAGCTTTTATCTAAGCCCAACTGATCCATAACATGAAAAACAAAAAAGTCCGTTTTTCATCAAAAGTCATGCTGAAAAAAATGGTGGGAACCGGTTTTAAAGTATGGTGACGTACTATCCAATGGTGCGCAGCCAATAAACCAAGTATTAACCAAATCCAAGCGGGGTAAAGGGTTTCAACAGCTTTTATCTAAGCCCAACTGATCCATAACATGAAAAACAAAAAAGTCCGTTTTTCATCAAAAGTCATGCTGAAAAAAATGGTGGGAACCGGTTTTAAAGTATGGTGACGTACTATCCAATGGTGCGCAGCCAATAAACCAAGTATTAACCAAATCCAAGCGGGGTAAAGGGTTTCAACAGCTTTTATCTAAGCCCAACTGATCCATAACATGAAAAACAAAAAAGTCCGTTTTTCATCAAAAGTCATGCTGAAAAAAATGGTGGGAACCGGTTTTAAAGTATGGTGACGTACTATCCAATGGTGCGCAGCCAATAAACCAAGTATTAACCAAATCCAAGCGGGGTAAAGGGTTTCAACAGCTTTTATCTAAGCCCAACTGATCCATAACATGAAAAACAAAAAAGTCCGTTTTTCATCAAAAGTCATGCTGAAAAAAATGGTGGGAACCGGTTTTAAAGTATGGTGACGTACTATCCAATGGTGCGCAGCCAATAAACCAAGTATTAACCAAATCCAAGCGGGGTAAAGGGTTTCAACAGCTTTTATCTAAGCCCAACTGATCCATAACATGAAAAACAAAAAAGTCCGTTTTTCATCAAAAGTCATGCTGAAAAAAATGGTGGGAACCGGTTTTAAAGTATGGTGACGTACTATCCAATGGTGCGCAGCCAATAAACCAAGTATTAACCAAATCCAAGCGGGGTAAAGGGTTTCAACAGCTTTTATCTAAGCCCAACTGATCCATAACATGAAAAACAAAAAGTCCGTTTTTCATCAAAAGTCATGCTGAAAAAAATGGTGGGAACCGGTTTTAAAGTATGGTGACGTACTATCCAATGGTGCGCAGCCAATAAACCAAGTATTAACCAAATCCAAGCGGGGTAAAGGGTTTCAACAGCTTTTATCTAAGCCCAACTGATCCATAACATGAAAAACAAAAAAGTCCGTTTTTCATCAAAAGTCATGCTGAAAAAAATGGATGGGAACCGGTTTTAAAGTATGGTGACGTACTATCCAATGGTGCGCAGCCAATAAACCAAGTATTAACCAAATCCAAGCGGGGTAAAGGGTTTCAACAGCTTTTATCTAAGCCCAACTGATCCATAACATGAAAAACAAAAAAGTCCGTTTTTCATCAATAGTCATGCTGTAAAAAATGGTGGGAACCGGTTTTAAAGTATGGTGACGTACTATCCAATGGTGCGCAGCCAATAAACCAAGTATTAACCAAATCCAAGCGGGGTAAAGGGTTTCAACAGCTTTTATCTAAGCCCAACTGATCCATAACATGAAAAACAAAAAAGTCCGTTTTTCATCAAAAGTCATGCTGAAAAAAATGGTGGGAACCGGTTTTAAAGTATGGTGACGTACTATACAATGGTGCGCAGCCAATAAACCAAGTATTAACCAAATCCAAGCGGGGTAAAGGGTTTCAACAGCTTTTATCTAAGCCCAACTGATCCATAACATGAAAAACAAAAAAGTCCGTTTTTCATCAAAAGTCATGCTGAAAAAAATGGTGGGAACAGGTTTTAAAGTATGGTGACATACTATCAATGGTGCGCAGCCAATAAACCAAGTATTAACCAAATCCAAGCGGGGTAAAGGGTTTCAACAGCTTTTATCTAAGCCCAACTGATCCATAACATGAAAAACAAAAAAGTCCGTTTTTCATCAAAAGTCATGCTGAAAAAAATGGTGGGAACCGGTTTTAAAGTATGGTGACGTACTATCCAATGGTGCGCAGCCAATAAACCAAGTATTAACCAAATCCAAGCGGGGTAAAGGGTTTCAACAGCTTTTATCTAAGCCCAACTGATCCATAACATGAAAAACAAAAAAGTCCGTTTTTCATCAAAAGTCATGCTGAAAAAAATGGTGGGAACCGGTTTTAAAGTATGGTGACGTACTATCCAATGGTGCGCAGCCAATAAACCAAGTATTAACCAAATCCAAGCGGGGTAAAGGGTTTCAACAGCTTTTATCTAAGCCCAACTGATCCATAACATGAAAAACAAAAAAGTCCGTTTTTCATCAAAAGTAATGCTGAAAAAAATGGTGGGAACCGGTTTTAAAGTATGGTGACGTACTATCCAATGGTGCGCAGCCAATAAACCAAGTATTAACCAAATCCAAGCGGGGTAAAGGGTTTCAACAGCTTTTATCTAAGCCCAACTGATCCATTACATGAAAAACAAAAAAGTCCGTTTTTCATCAAAAGTCATGCTGAAAAAAATGGTGGGAACCGGTTTTAAAGTATGGTGACGTACTATCCAATGGTGCGCAGCCAATAAACCAAGTATTAACCAAATCCAAGCGGGGTAAAGGGTTTCAACAGCTTTTATCTAATCCCAACTGATCCATAACATGAAAAACAAAAAAGTCCGTTTTTCATCAAAAGTCATGCTGAAAAAAATGGTGGGAACCGGTTTTAAACTATGGTGACGTACTATCCAATGGTGCGCAGCCAATAAACCAAGTATTAACCAAATCCAAGCGGGGTAAAGGGTTTCAACAGCTTTTATCTAAGCCCAACTGATCCATAACATGAAAAACAAAAAAGTCCGTTTTTCATCAAAAGTCATGCTGAAAAAAATGGTGGGAACCGGTTTTAAAGTATGGTGACGTACTATCCAATGGTGCGCAGCCAATAAACCAAGTATTAACCAAATCCAAGCGGGGTAAAGGGTTTCAACAGCTTTTATCTAAGCCCAACTGATCCATAACATGAAAAACAAAAAAGTCCGTTTTTCATCAAAAGTCATGCTGAAGAAAATGGTGGGAACCGGTTTTAAAGTATGGTGACGTACTATCCAATGGTGCGCAGCCAATAAACCAAGTATTAACCAAATCCAAGCGGGGTAAAGGGTTTCAACAGCTTTTATCTAAGCCCAACTGATCCATAACATGAAAAACAAAAAAGTCCGTTTTTCATCAAAAGTCATGCTGAAAAAAATGGTGGGAACCGGTTTTAAAGTATGGTGACGTACTATCCAATGGTGCGCAGCCAATAAACCAAGTATTAACCAAATCCAAGCGGGGTAAAGGGTTTCAACAGCTTTTATCTAAGCCCAACTGATCCATAACATGAAAAACAAAAAAGTCCGTTTTTCATCAAAAGTCATGCTGAAAAAAATGGTGGGAACCGGTTTTAAAGTATGGTGACGTACTATCCAATGGTGCGCAGCCAATAAACCAAGTATTAACCAAATCCAAGCGGGGTAAAGGGTTTCAACAGCTTTTATCTAAGCCCAACTGATCCATAACATGAAAAACAAAAAAGTCCGTTTTTCATCAAAAGTCATGCTGAAAAAAATGGTGGGAACCGGTTTTAAAGTATGGTGACGTACTATCCAATGGTGCGCAGCCAATAAACCAAGTATTAACCAAATCCAAGCGGGGTAAAGGGTTTCAACAGCTTTTATCTAAGCCCAACTGATCCATAACATGAAAAACAAAAAAGTCCTTTTTTCATCAAAAGTCATGCTGAAAAAAATGGTGGGAACCGGTTTTAAAGTATGGTGACGTACTATCCAATGGTGCGCAGCCAATAAACCAAATATTAACCAAATCCAAGCGGGGTAAAGGGTTTCAACAGCTTTTATCTAAGCCCAACTGATCCATAACATGAAAAACAAAAAAGTCCGTTTTTCATCAAAAGTCATGCTGAAAAAAATGGTGGGAACCGGTTTTAAAGTATGGTGACGTACTATCCAATGGTGCGCAGCCAATAAACCAAGTATTAACCAAATCCAAGCGGGGTAAAGGGTTTCAACAGCTTTTATCTAAGCCCAACTGATCCATGACATGAAAAACAAAAAAGTCCGTTTTTCATCAAAAGTGATGCTGAAAAAATGGTGGGAACCGGTTTTAAAGTATGGTGACGTACTATCCAATGGTGCGCAGCCAATAAACCAAGTATTAACCAAATCCAAGCGGGGTAAAGGGTTTCAACAGCTTTTATCTAAGCCCAACTGATCCATAACATGAAAAACAAAAAAGTCCGTTTTTCATCAAAAGTCATGCTGAAAAAAATGGTGGGAACCGGTTTTAAAGTATGGTGACTTACTATCCAATGGTGCGCAGCCAATAAACCAAGTATTAACCAAATCCAAGCGGGGTAAAGGGTTTCAACAGCTTTTATCTAAGCCCAACTGATCCATAACATGAAAAACAAAAAAGTCCGTTTTTCATCAAAAGTCATGCTGAAAAAAATGGTGGGAACCGGTTTTAAAGTATGGTGACATACTATCCAATGGTGCGCAGCCAATAAACCAAGTATTAACCAAATCCAAGCGGGGTAAAGGGTTTCAACAGCTTTTATCTAAGCCCAACTGATCCATAACATGAAAAACAAAAAAGTCCGTTTTTCATCAAAAGTCATGCTGAAAAAAATGGTGGGAACCGGTTTTAAAGTATGGTGACGTACTATCCAATGGTGCGCAGCCAATAAACTAAGTATTAACCAAATCCAAGCGGGGTAAAGGGTTTCAACAGCTTTTATCTAAGCCCAACTGATCCATAACATGAAAAACAAAAAAGTCCGTTTTTCATCAAAAGTCATGCTGAAAAAAATGGTGGGAACCGGTTTTAAAGTATGGTGACGTACTATCCAATGGTGCGCAGCCAATAAACCAAGTATTAACCAAATCCAAGCGGGGTAAAGGGTTTCAACAGCTTTTATCTAAGCCCAACTGATCCATAACATGAAAAACAAAAAAGTCCGTTTTTCATCAAAAGTCATGCTGAAAAAAATGGTGGGAACCGGTTTTAAAGTATGGTGACGTACTATCCAATGGTGCGCAGCCAATAAACCAAGTATTAACCAAATCCAAGCGGGGTAAAGGGTTTCAACAGCTTTTATCTAAGCCCAACTGATCCATAACATGAAAAACAAAAAAGTCCGTTTTTCATCAAAAGTCATGCTGAAAAAAATGGTGGGAACCGGTTTTAAAGTATGGTGACGTACTATCCAATGGTGCGCAGCCAATAAACCAAGTATTAACCAAATCCAAGCGGGGTAAAGGGTTTCAACAGCTTTTATCTAAGCCCAACTGATCCATAACATGAAAAACAAAAAAGTCCGATTTTCATCAAAAGTCATGCTGAAAAAATGGTGGGAACCGGTTTTAAAGTATGGTGACGTACTATCCAATGGTGCGCAGCCAATAAACCAAGTATTAACCAAATCCAAGCGGGGTAAAGGGTTTCAACAGCTTTTATCTAAGCCCAACTGATCCATAACATGAAAAACAAAAAAGTCCGTTTTTCATCAAAAGTCATGCTGAAAAAAATGGTGGGAACCGGTTTTAAAGTATGGTGACGTACTATCCAATAGTGCGCAGCCAATAAACCAAGTATTAACCAAATCCAAGCGGGGTAAAGGGTTTCAACAGCTTTTATCTAAGCCCAACTGATCCATAACATGAAAAACAAAAAAGTCCGTTTTTCATCAAAAGTCATGCTGAAAAAAATGGTGGGAACCGGTTTTAAAGTATGGTGACGTACTATCCAATGGTGCGCAGCCAATAAACCAAGTATTAACCAAATCCAAGCGGGGTAAAGGGTTTCAACAGCTTTTATCTAAGCCCAACTGATCCATAACATGAAAAACAAAAAAGTCCGTTTTTCATCAAAAGTCATGCTGAAAAAAATGGTGGGAACCGGTTTTAAAGTATGGTGACGTACTATCCAATGGTGCGCAGCCAATAAACCAAGTATTAACCAAATCCAAGCGGGGTAAAGGGTTTCAACAGCTTTTATCTAAGCCCAACTGATCCATAACATGAAAAACAAAAAAGTCCGTTTTTCATCAAAAGTCATGCTGAAAAAAATGGTGGGAACCGGTTTTAAAGTATGGTGACGTACTATCCAATGGTGCGCAGCCAATAAACCAAGTATTAACCAAATCCAAGCGGGGTAAAGGGTTTCAACAGCTTTTATCTAAGCCCAACTGATCCATAACATGAAAAACAAAAAAGTCCGTTTTTCATCAAAAGTCATGCTGAAAAAAATGGTGGGAACCGGTTTTAAAGTATGGTGACGTACTATCCAATGGTGCGCAGCCAATAAACCAAGTATTAACCAAATCCAAGCGGGGTAAAGGGTTTCAACAGCTTTTATCTAAGCCCAACTGATCCATAACATGAAAAACAAAAAAGTCCGTTTTTCATCAAAAGTCATGCTGAAAAAAATGGTGGGAACCGGTTTTAAAGTATGGAGCAGCAGGAGGGTCGAGCTTCACTTTTCGTCTCCCATTTTGCAACATTAAGTCGCCATTCGTCATTATACGACTTAACCAAAAATCGCTAACATGTATTTCGTCATTCTGAGACTTAGTGATTTTTGGCTTAATACGGTGTGTAGTTTTTTATATAAATAATATTATTCATTATTAAGTAATAATTATCCATAAAAAATGTTACTGTAACTTTTATGAAGAAATTTATTTATGGATAATAATAGTTAAATAATTGTATTAAATAAATATGAATAAGTAACTATAGTTGATAACGAATAATTTGATAACTTAACAATACATTAATAATACGTTGAGTAATCAGTGTTTTTATCTTAACATAATATTTTAATAGAGGTGTTAAAATGTCGTTACTTATGTGTTACAAAATAAATTATCATTTTACTCATTACTAAATAAGTTATTTATACCTTATATGAGTTATTTTTACACATTTACTAGACATAATTATTTGTATACAATTATTACAAAAAATATACATCAAAAATTTACGGTAATATTTTTTATGAATAATTATTTTTTTACATAAAATAATATTACTCATATAGTATGCCAAACCGAGGAAGATATTTAACGGCCGCCGACGAACAAAATATTATTAAATCAAGAGCGAATAAGAAGCCAATTGATATAGCAAAACAATACGGGATTTCACTTACTCGTGTATATAAGATATGGAAAGATTTTAATCCTAACGAAAAATTTATTGCTGGATATGTTGGAACCGAACGAGGAGCAAATTTAACAAAATATATCTCTGATATAGACAAAGAAAATGCGAAAAAAAAGATTGAGTATGAGGAAAAATGTGAAAGATTAAAAGAATACGCTAATGAAGTAAAATTAGTGGATGATGCTAGAAAAGAGGGTTATAATAAATTAATTAAAGTACTTAGAGATATTGATTTACTAGAATCATTAGAGAAGGAGGTTGGTAAAATTAAGATTAATCAAGAAGTTTATGACGCTTTAATAAAGAGAAATAAATCACTTAATGAGAAAATTTCTAAGTATGAGAAAATAGTAACACAAAAGGAGGAAAAACTTACTAAATTAGAAAAATCTAATACTACTGATATAGTTGTTGCTGATATTAAATCTGAGATAATAAATAAAAAAACTGTTGAACAAATAATGACAGAAAAATTATTGAGGAAATAAGAATCTAGGATTATGAAGATTTACCAAATTTACTAATTTAATTAATAATAATAAGAATAATAATAATAATGTCAAAAATTGGTGAGGCACAAATAACTAGATTAACTCGTGAGAGGTTGGCTGCAATTAAGAAATTTCTTCCTGTAAGAGATTCTTTTAGAGATAATTTACAAGCAAGACAGCAAGCTAAAATGGGATATACAGAGGAGACAAGAAAATTATTTAAACCGGTCACAGATGTCACAAAAGAAGTTGGTGCAGAAACCCAAAAGTATTTAAAAACATTACCCGCAGATATTGCAGATGCTCAATTTGCTAAGATTCCAGATATTCCTCCACCACCTCCTCCAGTTCCAGTTGTTGATGTAGTACCTAAAAAGAAGATTGTTACTTCAGTGGGGGATAAATTTACTAATGATTTTGTAAATGATATTATTGATGAAGATAATACAGAGGAATTAGTACATAAAACTGTTGATACTTTTTATAAAAGAAATCTTTATTTAAAACCAAATCAAAAATTGAATATTAATAGGATTGATCAATGGGCTGGAATTATTTATAAAATTAAAACCGGGTTACCCCAAGCACGAAATGTTGATCCTTTATATAAAAGTTTTGAAAATGCTGTTGTTTTACAAGCTCAATATAATGAACAAAGACGACAAGAACAAGGAAAAATGATTAAGAGTATAAAATCCCCCCTTAAAGAAAAAAAAATTCAAAAAAGAAAAGTTAAGCAACCATCAAAAAAACAACAACCTCCTACTAAAGAGTATGAAGAAGATTTAGGAGAATTATTTAGTGAATATATTACAAAAGATCCTAAAAAAGAAACAACAGGAGAGGGGTATCGCGGTGGAAACGTTAAAGTAAAAAACTCTAGATTTATTCCTTGTTCAAGAACTATTGATGATGATGTATCACGACTTGAAGTTCTTATAGGAGGAAAGCGGGCTGGAAATAACTCACCAGAAATTATTAATGAGGCCACTGAAATCTGTCAACGATTATTCCAGGGTAAAGTAATTGGTATGGGTTTGTACCGTAATTTAGTTAATGAACTCATTGATACAGACTACTACAGTGATTAAATTCTTTGGTTTTTTAATCTACAATTTACAATTGAAAATTACCTATAATTTTAAATAATGATAGTACATCGAAGTATGAACAAACCTAGACAGGTTTTCGTCATGAATTCAAGATTACCCGTTTATAAAATTAAACACGGAAATGGAATTGGTGATATTATCACAAGTTTTGTTACCAGAATTGCACCAAAATTACTACCTATAGGTAAAGAAATTGGATCTAAAGCTATTGGAGTATTAACATCTAAGGCTGGTACAGAAATAGGCAATCTCGCACTTCGTGGAATTGATACGGTCACAAGTAAACTTGGATCTTTAGTGAGAAAAAAACCAAAATTAGAATCTACAAATAATATGCCACCTAAAACTGGTAGTGCTATTAATAAAATAGTTCAAGCTCGTTTAAGACGTATTTCTGGTTCGGGATTAAAACGATTAATTATTTAGATTTATCAAATAAATATAATGTTTGAATATGAAATCGATGACGCCTTTGACATAGATTCTAAGGTACAAAAAAATGATTCAGTACGTGATTATCAATATTTTTCATATGTCGCCCAACAACCTAATACACCAGGAAGAATTGAACTTAGATTTGATGATACCTCCAAATACTTTCTCCCTGCAGAGGCTTATATTGAGGTTGAGGGGAGATTGGGTACAAGGGATCCACCAGGAAGTTATCTAGATCTTGAAACAACAAATATTGGATTTGTCAATAATGGTATTATGGCATTATTTAAGTCGGCTGAGTATCAAATAGGAACAACCAGAATTGAATCTATTGATAATGATGTGGATGTTGCAACAACAATAATAGGACTTGCAAGATACTCTGATGATTTTATTCAATCGGCTGGACATTCAATGATGTTTGCCAAGGATACATCTAATAGCGCAGAATCTAAGGAATTTGATGTTAGACGACCAAAAAATAATGCTAAAACTGCTGATGCTGATGTCGAAGATATGATTATAAATAAAAACACAAATTACAACGCAGGATTTGCAAAACTTAAAAAGATGATAAACGCTGACGGTAGATTTTCTTGTACTATTCCACTCTCACATATATTTGGGTTTTGTAGAGATGTTAGAAAAGTTATCTTCGGGGCAAGTCACACAGTAATATTGCAAAGAAATTCTTCTGATAATTATGCTCTCTGGAAAGCACCAGATGTTGATAATGGTGTGGTTGAATTAACAAAATTAGCACTATGGATGCCTGTTATGACACCGTCACTAGATATTGAAACCAAATTACTATCTTTTATGGATCACGGAGGTAGAAATTTATTATCTTGGCACGAGGTTACAACATCAACAACAACACACACAGCTAGCGGAGTTTTTACGTGGCAACTTGCACTAACTAAAAATACGTCAGCACCAAGACATGTATTTGTTGCGTTACAAAGTATAAATAGAACTAGAACAACACCTACTGCCGGTGGTGCTGCTGCAGCAGTATTGAGAGCTGCCTCTCAACAATCTAGATCTCACATGATATTTGATCAGTGTGGTGTTAATGAGGTTTCGCTACGTGTGAGTAATCAACAAGAACCTGAAGAACAACTTATTCTTAATTACGCAAATAATCAGATTGGGAGGGTTTATCATCGTCTATGGTCATTTATGGGACGAGATCAAAATGTTGATACAGGTCTACAAATATCTCAATTGGATTTTCAACAGCATTACCCAATTTATTATTTCTCATTGCAACATCTTGACCTGTCTAAACATTCTACAGTTGATGTGAAATTTCAGGCTCGTGTTGATGCAGCCCCACCTGAAGGATTTAGAGCTATTGCTATAATTCTTAGTGATAAATCAATGATTCTTGAGGGTGGTGGTGGAAGGATGAGATTGATTGATGCACCAGTAGAAACTATGTAAAAATCCAAAATCCAAAATCTTAAGATTTTTAAAGATTTCAAATTGCAAAGTAATTTTACAATTGAAAATTACAGTATATTTTACAATAAATGTCATATAATACTATCAACGTCACATTGACCCCAGGTCAAATAAAGAAATTACAATCATCAGTTGCTAAACAATGTGGAACTACAATTTCGTTGAAACACAGTCAACTAACTGGTGGCCCAAATAAAATATCGCTGACTAATACTCAGATAAAGCAAGTAAATACTGCACTAAAAAATAAGAAAGGGGCCCAAATTACATTTTCTAAGGCTGCAGTCGACAATATGGTTAAAACAGGAGGATTTCTTCTTCCATTACTTGGTGCTCTAGCACCTGTTCTTGGGTCGTTAGGTAGTTTTATCATAGATAAGATTAGTGGTAAAGGAATATCAGGACGAAAAAAAAGGGAAAAGGACTAAGACTCCCTGGGAGCCGATTCACGAGATATATACCGAGTTAAATTCGAAGAATTTTAATCCAATGGTTCCAATGTCAAATTATGACCTCATCAATGCGGTTGAAAAATCTAAATCTACTAAATTTCCGATAAAACATTTTAGGGGTGTATTTATGAGAGATCAATTACCAGATCATCCACAAATTCCGGAAACAGGAATTATCAATTTAGATAATAACGACGGACCTGGAACTCATTGGGTTTGTTACTTAATTAGTCCAAGAAATATTGTTTATTTCGATTCATACGGATTACCACCACCACCTGAGTTTGTGGTGTATGTAAATAAAATTTCTAAAAAACTTCCAATTTGGTACTCAACACTTCCAACACAAACAATAACCGATCCTCCAATATGCGGACCAGAAACTATTAATGCGTTATCGGTGTTATCTAACACTAATATTCCGACTAAAGCAATTCATGAATATACTGCGAGAAATTGAAGATTTCAAAAACATCTTTAATAAATAATGTCAGATATTTTTTTAAGATCAACCACCAGACAAGAGAAATCTTTATCAGCAAGACAAATAATAAATATAATAAAAAGATATTCAGGAGGATTAAATCTCGTTAATGTAGATCCAGGAGAATTAGTTGTTTTTGAAGATAGTAATGGTAAATTAGCAACGAGTAATCTAGCGCTTGATGATCTCTTAACAAAACAACCAACTGCCGACGACAACTCTATTGTGGTATTTAAGAAGGGTAAACTTGAACCAAGTTATAAGATTACAGATTTTTCAGATAAATTTGATACTATAGTCTCATTGGAAGCTCATATAAGGGCTGCAATAGCTAATCAATCAATACTAAGAACTGATTTTGATGGTCATATAATTAATTTTGATAAACACGTAATTGATTTTGATAAACACGAGATTGACTATAACGGTCATATAACTAAATTTGAGTCGTTAAAGAAAAACTTTGATAAGGTTGACGACATCCTTGATAAAATGTTAGACTCTAACATCAGAAATATTAAACCGAGGGATTTTAAAGCATTTCTAGATGGGCTCACTACGATTAAGAAAATCACTGATGATATAGGTAATATTTACAACCAGTTAGGGGTTTGGAATGACCCTCAAACAGTTTCTGACTTAATCGTGATTAATACAAAATTAATTGGGAATAACACTAATGCTATTGGGGATATTAAAAAAATTACTGATAAAGTAAAAATACCTAATAAAGCGAGTGATATTAAAAATCTTGTATATATTTTTGAAAAAGGATCAGGTGAATATATTAGGGGTACTACTGGACCTTTTTCAACTTATTTCTCATTAATGGTTAATGGATTTAATGGGGTTTATAGATTTTCAATAGTATTAATACCTGTTGATAATCTACCAGAACAGAGAGATCCACTTCCCTTTGGTTATATGATGTCTTTTGAATGCCTACCTGTTGATAACACTGTACTTAGAGCATCATTGAGATGGATTGTAGAATATGTATCAGAGTTGTAAAAATTACTTTAAAAATCTTTAAAAATGTAAGTATTTTGGATTTTGAATTTTAATTATAGAAACATAAAACATTTTCAAATAAATGTCACTAAACCCTCTTAACGTTTCACCATCCCAGTATCGTTATGATACTGTATCGAAATATCAACAACAATTACAGGATCTTATAAACACTTATACTGTCAAAAAGAAAAAATATCAGAGACGAATTACTGCGTTAGATATAACTATTTACACTATTTCTGGTGTAATTGTAGGTACTGGAATAGTATTATCTTCGGTTACTATGACAGCTCCTGTTGTAATTCCAATTGTTATTTCTGCTGTTACAGCTCTTACAGGTATCTTTACAGGAGTTTCAAATAAAATCTCGTCGTGTTCTTCGTATAAACTACGTGATTACACAATAAAACTCAATACAGCAACTGCAACGTACTCAGAGATAACAACATTACTTTCTAGAGCAATTAGCGACAATGAGATAACTGAGAATGAGTTCTCACATATTACTGAGCGTTACAATTCTGCAATGAAGAAATTAAATACTGACAATATACATAATGACCTCAGTAGTCGCCTCTCCAAAATATCAAATAACCAAAAAAATAATTCAATTGTTTTTTCTTGGAAATCTCCAATCGAGTGGTATATTACTGGAATCTCACCAGGTGAATATACGATGAGTGAGATTAATAAACAACTAAATAATAATATGTCTTTAGTTATGGGTGAAAATACAGAAGATTTTATACCGAAGATTATAATATCTCCGGGAAATATATTTATAATATCTCCAGAACTTGTGGTTGATATTTATCAGAGTAGTATTAGATCAGTAATTGGTTGGTTAGAGTCTCCTCAAGATTCTACATTATTTTTAACAGAAGGAAATTATAGTGTTGAGATTGAATATTTTGATCCAGAGGATGTAAATTCTTTGAATTTGAAATATGATACTGATTAAGAAATACAAATATTTCCAAATACAAGTATTTCCAATTACAAATTAGAAATGTTTAAAAATGCAAGCATTTTACATTAGAAATATGAAATATTTCTTAAATAAATGTCACAAGAAATATTAAATCAGATCGCTAATAATACGGTATCACTAAAAACATTACCGATAAACATTACCACCAACACCCCAGAATTTACATTCGAATTTAATCCTCCATTAAAAATATCTGAGATCGCATTAGTTCATCTAGGATGTTACTACAGTTGGCCAAATGTGAGGTCAGAACCATATAAGGATAAACCTCCAAATAATAGTTTTACATTTTCAGCCAACTACAAACAAAATCCAGATGGATCTATCGCTGATACAACAACCTGGCACACAATCCACATACCTACAGGTGCGTATGATATTGAGGATATTAGTGAAATAATCATCGAAGAGATTGAACATATAACCGGAGAGAATTTAATATCAGGTAAAGATACTCCCCTCACGGATATTGATGATAAATATCCAATAGAAATTAAAGCCAAAGAATCCTCGTTAAGTTCAATCATCGAAATAAATTCACCGGACTATGCTGTCGATATTTGGAATAGTAGTATTAGGAGGTTACTAGGATATCCTGAGTCATTTTTAGATACAATTGATCCAAAATCAATACCACCTGAACCAAAAAAATCTGATTTTACATCCGAACGTAGTAATGATCACGGATTATATTACAGTGATAGTGATAAAATTTATAAGGATGCTAGTGCTCACGGATATTTAAGTGTTTCTAAATTTACA
This sequence comes from Unio pictorum, assembly GCA_030141615.1. Classification (NCBI taxonomy): domain Eukaryota; kingdom Metazoa; phylum Mollusca; class Bivalvia; order Unionida; family Unionidae; genus Unio; species Unio pictorum. The sequence continues at coordinate 165,817 of JARLTB010000255.1, read as the reverse complement.
TACACACGACGTGGCCAACGAGTACTTAATTTCGGTCTTATTGATATTGAGTATAATCTTGTGTTAATGAATTCTGATTTTGATAGGTTTATAGATTTATTTGTGTCCGCGGTTGGTGCTACACCCCCTAATAGTGAGGCCGCCATCAAATTTGTTGAAATACTTAATCAGATAATTGCGGATGCAATCGATAATAACCAGCACGCAATTGATCAAACTATTACAATGACCCCGGAGGCTAAACAAGAGTTTGCGAACAAATATAAAATAGCTGTCGGAGATATTCCTAGCTTTAAATATCCCGGATATAATGTGCCAGCACAACAGAAAAAACTTAGTGATACTATTTCAGAATCATTTTTAAAGATTCATCGAGAATGGCTTGACAAACGTCCCGTAACACATCACAGATTACCAGAACCTAAATTATCTGATTTTATTGATAAGTTGACAATATCCCCAAGCCCACTTAATTCTCGGTTACACCCTGAATTTAATTATAACGATAATAATAATGTGTTCGCGTTATCAATCCCAGGGATGCCAAAAAACTCTCGTGTAATCACTCCAGTAATATCTGAGTATGAGAAAGATGGTCCGATATCATGGTGGGGTGAGCTACAATGGAATCCTCCATGGGTGTTTTCAATAACATGGAATTCACTACCTAAGATTTTTAGTGTGATGAGAGAGAGGTTTATTCAACGAATTCAACAACAACGAGACTCTTTCATAACTATAATCAATACAGCACATGAATTTAGTGATGTTAGTGTTTCTAGAGATACAATTGTGCGTAATAATAGAGTTCTTAACCAGATAATTGCCGACATGAATTTTCTTAATCAAACATTACTAGATATTGCGATCTCGAATCATAAAAAAGAATTTTTAGAATTAACAGCGCGTACTGATAGTACTGTGCATGATTATAAGTTTCTAGGTTGGTGCGTGCCTGAATTAATGAGTATGCAACGAAAAGTAATGGATGATTATTTTCCACAGATTCATGCGTTATGGTTTAAATTTATTCCACCAAGAGAACTACTTACGTATAATAATTCACCAAGAAATAAACATAAACATAAATCACCGAATAATGTTAATATTTCTGCAGTAACGACAATCCATGTTATTTGTGATTCGATAACAGGAAGTTATACTGTTAATACTAAAAAATCTGATAATGTATCACAGGGATATATTTTATATAGCTTTTCACCGAATGTTTCTCCAGGCAGCCTAATTGTAAAAGATCCATCTCCGCCAACCTATTTACAAACAATTAATGAGTATACCACAAAGATGTTTTTTAGAGTTGTTGATCAAGATTTTTCATTGTTAGATCTTCGTGGGGAAGAACTACAAATTACATTGCACGCAATGTCATAAATCAAAATTCTTCGAATTTTCAATTAAATTTAAATAAAAAAATCTAATTAGATTTTTAAATATTATATATATAATGAATAAAAATATCGTCGACGAAATCGTATTTCAACTTAACCGCGTACATGAAATCCCGGAAATCACTGCAATATTAGCAGAAAAAAAAATACAATGTTTTAATACTGATTACCTCCTAGATGAATTTCGTAAAATTGAATTAGCACGGGCTAAAGACTATCCAACATATCGATCAGAGTATCGTGTAGTTAAAACATTGATACGACAACGTAATATTATAATTTATTATCTTAAAAAATCTGGTAATGATCAGTTGTTAGATAAACTTGTAGAACTCAGTCAACTTATTAATCCACTATTAAAAACCATTGGGGATGTATTTGAAGAAGAAAAAAATATATCTCAATTTGCCGAGCAATTTGATAATAGTTATATGTAGAAAATCCGTTGGAATTTGCAATGAATTTTTAATTTTAGAAATAATTTATTTTTTTTATGCCCATGCGAATGATATTTTACAATCGTATTTATCAGAATATGATGAAGTATATATACCGTCAGCACACCGCACTACTGAAGAAGAGTGGATGTTGAAATATTTACCACCTAATGTTGCTGATGGAAATTCTATAATCTCATCATTATAGAATGCAGTAACTGGTTTAGGTCTAGTACTTTTTCTTAAATTAGGATCAGTGTTCAGATTATTTTCTCGTGGAGTAATTATTCTTAAATTATCGATATTATTATTTAACCTATTACGATCTATATGATCTACAACATACCCGTCTGGAATTTCTCCAATAAAAGTTTCAACGATAAATCTATGAACCTGATATGATTTCATTTTTCCGTTTATACGTATACTAATACGTAAATAACCAAAATTATTAACAATTCCAATTTCTTTCCTTCGTTGTCGATGTCGGACGGTTCCATCTCTGGATGCCTCGTATTGTACGTAAATCGGGTGCGTGCGATATTCGTTTTGATTCATTATATATTATACAAGAATTTATTTGTTTAAATGTTATTTAAGAAATTCGAAGAATTTCTACCTTGGTTTGTTTATGTAGTCCATTGGAGTCTGGATTACCGGGGTTCTGTGATTTACGTGAGTGTAGACATCGTAATATCTTTTTAACTCTCTATATTTTTTTCCACCATGTTCTAGACATAATTCAGTTTTTCCTCGTACTCCTACACCACACACGATACAGGGTTTTGGACCTGTACTACCACGTCGAATTAATACTTGATGTTGGGCGCAATATTCTTTTTTCGCTAATTTATTACACGTATCGGTCGAGCCGATTAGCAACCACTTACAATTATACATTATATAACTACACATATTTTTAATTAAATTTTAAACAATTGTTTTAATTATTTTTTTGAATTAGATATTTGCTTTAATATAATGAGTAGAAATTATTTCTCACTCGATGCGAGATCTGGATTATCATTAAGAAAACTTCCTCATCATCTTAAAAAATTAAGAAAATTTGCTATGAAAGAGTTTCGTCACGACGGAGCCTTAGGTATGTTTACCATTTACCGAATAATGGCGAATGATGGCACAATAGATGAAGTTCGTGCAATGAATATAATTTCACAATTTGGTAATTTTATATATTATTGTAAAGTAAAATGGTTAAAATATGATGATGAAAATAATCGTTGGGTTATCCGAGATAATTATCGTCCGATAATGAAGGATGGTAGAAATATAATATTTAGTAGTGATATGGATCCTAGAGTGTTAGTTGGAATTGATGGACATTATTATAATAGAGCCTATCCTGAAACCGTTGTGATGTATGGGTTATACAGAATTCACACTGATATTGATCATGAAAGAATGTATCCGATGAGAGAGGGATTAATAAATTGTGTTGCGGAGAGAGTTATGGAACATTTTAAAAATTCTTCGCGAGGAAATGGATTAACGACTCAAAGAGAGGAGAAGATAGTAAGTTGGGGGAAAAGGATGATTGAAAAAGGTGGAGCCATAATTAGCGATGTCACTGAATTACAAAAATCTTTAAAATACCCAATTATTGTAAAATCGATAACTGGGGAAATATTACAAGATTGCAAATATAAAAAAAATAAATTACCCCCAATTGAGATTATCGACCATAATGGACACGCCTGGAATTCTAATATTACTGAGTTTCCTCCATCAAAGGTTATAAAATATATAAATGAGTTTAATGGAAATATATTCGATAATATTGCGGAGATTCATAAAGACGATCCAACTGGAGTATGGTTATTTAAGAGTGATGAAAATCCCGAGATGGATTTTGATCAATTTGTGAGAACCAATGGAGAATTATACCGAACTGAAGAATTAAATGATCGTATGAAAAATGTTACAAAAGATTTTGTTGAAGATTTTGATGAGAATTTATTACGTAACTCTTTTACTGTGCCATCGGTGATTGCCCATTATGCCCGACAAAAGAATTCTTGGAAAAAAACACCTAAGCCATTTCTTGAGGATGTAAAACTGAGTTGTATCGAGTACGGACATGGCGGACTATGGAATACTAAATATGATATTTATGGATTAATTTCTGCTGATATGAACGCCAGTTATCCAGGAGGTTTTTTAGGGATGGGAGTTTGTAACGATTATTTTAAACGTTTTGGACATCCAACACATGAAATGACAAGAGTTTCGATTAATGGAGATTTACCTAATTTTGATTTACCAGGATTTGCTAAAGTTATTGAATTTAAAATGAAAGATGGATTACATCCTTGTAGTTATTTATGGTTAGGAAAACATATATCTGAAAAGATGTGGATGCCAATAGTATTGTTGCGATATATGCTAGATAGTGGTATGTTAAGTATGTTAAAAGTTAGTGAAGCAATAATAAGTTATGGAAGTCAAAAAGATGTTTGGTTACCAACACCGGATTTAGATAAAGAAATTGAAAAGGTAAAAAAGAATTTTCCAGAATATGACGAAGAAAGAATTATGGAAACCGCCAAACAAATATATTGTAGTAGAGAAAAATCTGCAAAGGATTTAGGACGAAAAATAATAGGAAAGTTTACTCAAGGAGGGAAACTTAATAATACTAGAACCACCTCGAGATTAATAATTGATCCAACTGAAGAAAAAATTATTATAAAACATCTTACTAATACAAATAGATTTGTAACGAGTTATAAAGAGAGATTATCAAACGGAGAAGAATACGGTACTGTTATAACCTATAAAGATGGAGAAAGCGCTCAATGGACTCATTTAAGATCTTCTATGTTAGCTTATACAAGTATTAATTTATTCTCTATGATAAATAGATTTCCTGATATCGCTGTAAGAGTTGCCACCGATTCTATGTATTTTCATAAAAAACATCTTGATAAAATTAAGCCATATTTAAGTGAAAATGGTGAATGGGGAACTCGGAGAGTTAAGAAAGAAATGTTACATCATTATAATCATCATGTAGATGTTGAAATACTTGATAGTTATCGTAAAAAAGAAACAGAGAATATAACTGAATACTCTAATGCTCCATCTGTATTTGATCCGATAACTCGTTATAAGTTAATTTACTTAAATGGATTAGGAGGTTCTGGAAAGACTGAAAGAGTTATTAGATTGTATAAAAATTCTAATATGTTAGTACTAACACATACCCACGCATTAGCAAAATCCTTGAGAGAACGAGGAGTTAATGCCCAAACTTATCATAGTTTCTTTAGATATAAAGGTGATAAATGGACCCCTGAAAGAATGGGTAATAAATTTATTCCACAGATTATTCTCTGGGATGAGATATGTACAGTACCATTAGATATACTAAAACAATTTCTTAGTTGGCTACGTACAAAAAATGTTAAGATAATATTTTGTGGAGATGACGGTCAACCACCACCATTTGTTGGAAAATCACCACATGAGTGGTTGAAAACTAGTGTTAATTATTACGAAGAAATCACAGATGATTATAGATCACTAGATAATGAAATAAAAGATTTAAAATCTAGAATCAGACGAAAACCTGATTATGAGCAGTGTAGAGTTTTTAAAGAAGTTATTAATGAAACATTGGAAGATGAATTTTGGGAATTATGGAAACCAACCGATATAGTATTTTCAAGTTTGAAAATAACTCGAGATGATATTCAGAAACGATTATTTGAGATACATAAAGAAAAATTTCCTGATGAAAAAGTTCCATTATGTTACAGACCGTCTGATACAAGAAAACAAAATATTGATGTTGATATTCCAGGGGGTGGAATTGAGAATTTAGTATTAAATGAAATTGTATATGTTGATATTGATGTAGTTGAGGATGCGTTACAAGTTAAAAATTCACCCTGGTTATTAGGTTATGCGGCCACAATACACTCTTCACAAGGATTAACTATTGAGGATACAACTATTTGGATCGTAGATAATCGAATTGAGTGGTCAAATTTAGTTTATTTAGCGGTATCTAGAGCCAGAAGAATAAATCAATTGAGAAGAATTATCATTAAAGATACGTCACGCTAACATTTCTAACTAATTTTTCGTGGTGGTAATTGAGTATCTTCGGGAATAACTTGTAGTTGTTCGCGGGTAAATCCTCGCTGAGGTGCAGATGAATCTAATCTATAAATTGCTGGTCTAGAAGAAGATCGTGTAGATGATGATATTTTATGTGTGGTGATACTCCAGATAGGATCAGTGGCTCTTGCGCCACCACCTTCGAGTTCACCTGGTTCATATAAATATCTTACAGTGACGTTACTAAGAATTGGTTGGTTAATATTAAAATTATTTGTGGAATTATTTACAATTCTAGGTACATACTTTTTTTTAATCGCGATGTTAGGTTTGATGTCAATCATTCTAGTTATTTCGTTATTTAACGCAGATACTACTTTTGGTAACCTTGAAACCCATTCACGAGAGCGAATTTCTTGAGTAAATTCTTTTGCGTATTGATATCCAAATAATCGCTCAGCGAGAGTTCTATTAAATCGCTCTACAATTGCCTGATCGTGGTGTATTGCAGTATGTCCTCGTCTGATGGTGACATTATGAGCTTTCATCGTAGATGTAACAACGCCTTGAAATTCCTTGCCGGGATCAACTTGTAATAGATTTGGCCATCTTAGTGGACCTTTACGATAAATCTTTTCAAATGCATCTGAGACCTCCTTTGACGACTTTGTTTTTAATGGTATTGCCTGTTTATATCTACTAGCAATATCAACTACAGTTAATGCATATTTGTAACTGTTGTCATACGGCAGAAATAGTATATCGGCTTGATGAACTTCATTCGGTACAAAAACATCAAAATGAGAATAATTAATTTTTTTAGGACCTGGAAGATAAATTTGCCATAACGCCTGTTTGGATAACCAATCTTTCGCGATTTTATATTTCACTGATGTGGCACTAGCGAGTTTTTTAATTGCTGCGTAACCTTTCCAGTAGCCAGTAGGTGAGTAATAAATAGATTCCATATTATTGTAAAATAAGATAGATTTTCAATTACCAAACATTATTTTACCTTTCATAGCAGTTTTTATAAACACAGAAGCCAATTTTTCTTTCAAATTTTTATCTGGAATTGCATTTATCGCGTGAATTAATTTTATATCTGCGAGATGACGTTGTTGAATATCATTACTTCGATATGCAATATCATGAACACGACAAGCTTCATCAATGGCGTTAATTGGATTTTCTCCTGGATTTGGTTGATCATTTTCGTTAAGTCTGATATCCAATCTAGTTCCTGGCCCACAATAACTATATCCTGGAATGTGTTTTTCACCTGGATACTTAGCCCAAGGAAGTCCTGGAAGATTACTTAAACGGTTGGCGATATCTCTACCAGTTTTTTTTTTATAAATCTAAATTTTTTTATCCCACAAATTTCACAGTTACCTGAGGTGGCTAGTCTATTATTTTTTGTAGTAACTGTTGTTTCGTTGATTGTTGGTGTACGTTTCTTACATTTCACACAATATAAATCCATAACTTTTATAGTAAATAAACACATATCAATAAATGGAAGTGATTGATTTTAGCGCTACAAGAAAGAAGAAACCAGTTAAACATCACCCAATGTTACCGGATTCTATTAGAATGATTATTATTGGACCATCAGGAAGTGGAAAAACTCAATTATTATTGACGATGATAATGAAACATATGAACTGGGATAAGTTATATTTAGTTGCCCCGAGTGTAGATGATCAACATTGTTATAACGTACTAAAAGAATATAATGAAAACGCATCTGAAATTGCTGGAGAAGATGTTATTGATATAATAACTGATATTGATGAAGCCCCATCTGTAGAAGACTTAGATGGAGAAAAAAATAATCTTGTTGTATATGATGATATTATGTTAGATAAACAAAAGAACCCCGCAAGAATTTTCTCACGTGGGAGACACAAAAATGCTGATGTTATTTATGTAACTCAACGGTATACACAAATTCCTAAAGTAATTCGGGATAATTGTAACCTGTTAAGTGTGTTTAATGGTGTTGATACACATACGTTAAGAAATATTTGGCAAACTTGGTGTTCTGATATGAATTTTGATCAATTTAAAAACTTTTTCAGTAACGCTCAGAGAACACCTCATGGATTTATCACAATAGCACTACATGATCCACGAACAAGATACCGAATTGGATTCGATAAAATTTATTCTTAATAATTTTTGTTAAGTGTATATTGATGACCGTTACTTAATAATGAATAATATTATTTATATAAAAAACTACACACCGTATTAAGCCAAAAATCACTAAGTCTCAGAATTGCGAAATATATGTTAGCGATTTTTGGTTAAGTCGTATAATGACGAATGGCGACTTAATGTTGCAAAATGGGAGACGAAAAGTGAAGCTCGACCCTCCTGCTGCTTATGGTGACGTACTATCCAATGGTGCGCAGCCAATAAACCAAGTATTAACCAAATCCAAGCGGGGTAAAGGGTTTCAACAGCTTTTATCTAAGCCCAACTGATCCATAACATGAAAAACAAAAAAGTCCGTTTTTCATCAAAAGTCATGCTGAAAAAAATGGTGGGAACCGGTTTTAAAGTATGGTGACGTACTATCCAATGGTGCGCAGCCAATAAACCAAGTATTAACCAAATCCAAGCGGGGTAAAGGGTTTCAACAGCTTTTATCTAAGCCCAACTGATCCATAACATGAAAAACAAAAAAGTCCGTTTTTCATCAAAAGTCATGCTGAAAAAAATGGTGGGAACCGGTTTTAAAGTATGGTGACGTACTATCCAATGGTGCGCAGCCAATAAACCAAGTATTAACCAAATCCAAGCGGGGTAAAGGGTTTCAACAGCTTTTATCTAAGCCCAACTGATCCATAACATGAAAAACAAAAAAGTCCGTTTTTCATCAAAAGTCATGCTGAAAAAAATGGTGGGAACCGGTTTTAAAGTATGGTGACGTACTATCCAATGGTGCGCAGCCAATAAACCAAGTATTAACCAAATCCAAGCGGGGTAAAGGGTTTCAACAGCTTTTATCTAAGCCCAACTGATCCATAACATGAAAAACAAAAAAGTCCGTTTTTCATCAAAAGTCATGCTGAAAAAAATGGTGGGAACCGGTTTTAAAGTATGGTGACGTACTATCCAATGGTGCGCAGCCAATAAACCAAGTATTAACCAAATCCAAGCGGGGTAAAGGGTTTCAACAGCTTTTATCTAAGCCCAACTGATCCATAACATGAAAAACAAAAAAGTCCGTTTTTCATCAAAAGTCATGCTGAAAAAAATGGTGGGAACCGGTTTTAAAGTATGGTGACGTACTATCCAATGGTGCGCAGCCAATAAACCAAGTATTAACCAAATCCAAGCGGGGTAAAGGGTTTCAACAGCTTTTATCTAAGCCCAACTGATCCATAACATGAAAAACAAAAAAGTCCGTTTTTCATCAAAAGTCATGCTGAAAAAAATGGTGGGAACCGGTTTTAAAGTATGGTGACGTACTATCCAATGGTGCGCAGCCAATAAACCAAGTATTAACCAAATCCAAGCGGGGTAAAGGGTTTCAACAGCTTTTATCTAAGCCCAACTGATCCATAACATGAAAAACAAAAAAGTCCGTTTTTCATCAAAAGTCATGCTGAAAAAAATGGTGGGAACCGGTTTTAAAGTATGGTGACGTACTATCCAATGGTGCGCAGCCAATAAACCAAGTATTAACCAAATCCAAGCGGGGTAAAGGGTTTCAACAGCTTTTATCTAAGCCCAACTGATCCATAACATGAAAAACAAAAAAGTCCGTTTTTCATCAAAAGTCATGCTGAAAAAAATGGTGGGAACCGGTTTTAAAGTATGGTGACGTACTATCCAATGGTGCGCAGCCAATAAACCAAGTATTAACCAAATCCAAGCGGGGTAAAGGGTTTCAACAGCTTTTATCTAAGCCCAACTGATCCATAACATGAAAAACAAAAAAGTCCGTTTTTCATCAAAAGTCATGCTGAAAAAAATGGTGGGAACCGGTTTTAAAGTATGGTGACGTACTATCCAATGGTGCGCAGCCAATAAACCAAGTATTAACCAAATCCAAGCGGGGTAAAGGGTTTCAACAGCTTTTATCTAAGCCCAACTGATCCATAACATGAAAAACAAAAAAGTCCGTTTTTCATCAAAAGTCATGCTGAAAAAAATGGTGGGAACCGGTTTTAAAGTATGGTGACGTACTATCCAATGGTGCGCAGCCAATAAACCAAGTATTAACCAAATCCAAGCGGGGTAAAGGGTTTCAACAGCTTTTATCTAAGCCCAACTGATCCATAACATGAAAAACAAAAAAGTCCGTTTTTCATCAAAAGTCATGCTGAAAAAAATGGTGGGAACCGGTTTTAAAGTATGGTGACGTACTATCCAATGGTGCGCAGCCAATAAACCAAGTATTAACCAAATCCAAGCGGGGTAAAGGGTTTCAACAGCTTTTATCTAAGCCCAACTGATCCATAACATGAAAAACAAAAAAGTCCGTTTTTCATCAAAAGTCATGCTGAAAAAAATGGTGGGAACCGGTTTTAAAGTATGGTGACGTACTATCCAATGGTGCGCAGCCAATAAACCAAGTATTAACCAAATCCAAGCGGGGTAAAGGGTTTCAACAGCTTTTATCTAAGCCCAACTGATCCATAACATGAAAAACAAAAAAGTCCGTTTTTCATCAAAAGTCATGCTGAAAAAAATGGTGGGAACCGGTTTTAAAGTATGGTGACGTACTATCCAATGGTGCGCAGCCAATAAACCAAGTATTAACCAAATCCAAGCGGGGTAAAGGGTTTCAACAGCTTTTATCTAAGCCCAACTGATCCATAACATGAAAAACAAAAAAGTCCGTTTTTCATCAAAAGTCATGCTGAAAAAAATGGTGGGAACCGGTTTTAAAGTATGGTGACGTACTATCCAATGGTGCGCAGCCAATAAACCAAGTATTAACCAAATCCAAGCGGGGTAAAGGGTTTCAACAGCTTTTATCTAAGCCCAACTGATCCATAACATGAAAAACAAAAAAGTCCGTTTTTCATCAAAAGTCATGCTGAAAAAAATGGTGGGAACCGGTTTTAAAGTATGGTGACGTACTATCCAATGGTGCGCAGCCAATAAACCAAGTATTAACCAAATCCAAGCGGGGTAAAGGGTTTCAACAGCTTTTATCTAAGCCCAACTGATCCATAACATGAAAAACAAAAAAGTCCGTTTTTCATCAAAAGTCATGCTGAAAAAAATGGTGGGAACCGGTTTTAAAGTATGGTGACGTACTATCCAATGGTGCGCAGCCAATAAACCAAGTATTAACCAAATCCAAGCGGGGTAAAGGGTTTCAACAGCTTTTATCTAAGCCCAACTGATCCATAACATGAAAAACAAAAAAGTCCGTTTTTCATCAAAAGTCATGCTGAAAAAAATGGTGGGAACCGGTTTTAAAGTATGGTGACGTACTATCCAATGGTGCGCAGCCAATAAACCAAGTATTAACCAAATCCAAGCGGGGTAAAGGGTTTCAACAGCTTTTATCTAAGCCCAACTGATCCATAACATGAAAAACAAAAAAGTCCGTTTTTCATCAAAAGTCATGCTGAAAAAAATGGTGGGAACCGGTTTTAAAGTATGGTGACGTACTATCCAATGGTGCGCAGCCAATAAACCAAGTATTAACCAAATCCAAGCGGGGTAAAGGGTTTCAACAGCTTTTATCTAAGCCCAACTGATCCATAACATGAAAAACAAAAAAGTCCGTTTTTCATCAAAAGTCATGCTGAAAAAAATGGTGGGAACCGGTTTTAAAGTATGGTGACGTACTATCCAATGGTGCGCAGCCAATAAACCAAGTATTAACCAAATCCAAGCGGGGTAAAGGGTTTCAACAGCTTTTATCTAAGCCCAACTGATCCATAACATGAAAAACAAAAAAGTCCGTTTTTCATCAAAAGTCATGCTGAAAAAAATGGTGGGAACCGGTTTTAAAGTATGGTGACGTACTATCCAATGGTGCGCAGCCAATAAACCAAGTATTAACCAAATCCAAGCGGGGTAAAGGGTTTCAACAGCTTTTATCTAAGCCCAACTGATCCATAACATGAAAAACAAAAAAGTCCGTTTTTCATCAAAAGTCATGCTGAAAAAAATGGTGGGAACCGGTTTTAAAGTATGGTGACGTACTATCCAATGGTGCGCAGCCAATAAACCAAGTATTAACCAAATCCAAGCGGGGTAAAGGGTTTCAACAGCTTTTATCTAAGCCCAACTGATCCATAACATGAAAAACAAAAAAGTCCGTTTTTCATCAAAAGTCATGCTGAAAAAAATGGTGGGAACCGGTTTTAAAGTATGGTGACGTACTATCCAATGGTGCGCAGCCAATAAACCAAGTATTAACCAAATCCAAGCGGGGTAAAGGGTTTCAACAGCTTTTATCTAAGCCCAACTGATCCATAACATGAAAAACAAAAAAGTCCGTTTTTCATCAAAAGTCATGCTGAAAAAAATGGTGGGAACCGGTTTTAAAGTATGGTGACGTACTATCCAATGGTGCGCAGCCAATAAACCAAGTATTAACCAAATCCAAGCGGGGTAAAGGGTTTCAACAGCTTTTATCTAAGCCCAACTGATCCATAACATGAAAAACAAAAAAGTCCGTTTTTCATCAAAAGTCATGCTGAAAAAAATGGTGGGAACCGGTTTTAAAGTATGGTGACGTACTATCCAATGGTGCGCAGCCAATAAACCAAGTATTAACCAAATCCAAGCGGGGTAAAGGGTTTCAACAGCTTTTATCTAAGCCCAACTGATCCATAACATGAAAAACAAAAAAGTCCGTTTTTCATCAAACCGTTTTTCATCAAAAGTCATGCTGAAAAAAAATGGTGGGAACCGGTTTTAAAGTATGGTGACGTACTATCCAATGGTGCGCAGCCAATAAACCAAGTATTAACCAAATCCAAGCGGGGTAAAGGGTTTCAACAGCTTTTATCTAAGCCCAACTGATCCATAACATGAAAAACAAAAAAAGTCCGTTTTTCATCAAAAGTCATGCTGAAAAAAAATGGTGGGAACCGGTTTTAAAGTATAGTGACGTACTATCCAATGGTGCGCAGCCAATAAACCAAGTATTAACCAAATCCAAGCGGGGTAAAGGGTTTCAACAGCTTTTATCTAAGCCCAAACTGATCCATAACATGAAAAACAAAAAAAGTCCGTTTTTCATCAAAAGTCATGCTGAAAAAAATGGTGGGAACCGGTTTTAAAGTATGGTGACGTACTATCCAATGGTGCGCAGCCAATAAACCAAGTATTAACCAAATCCAAGCGGGGTAAAGGGTTTCAACAGCTTTTATCTAAGCCCAACTGATCCATAACATGAAAAACAAAAAAGTCCGTTTTTCATCAAAAGTCATGCTGAAAAAAATGGTGGGAACCGGTTTTAAAGTATGGTGACGTACTATCCAATGGTGCGCAGCCAATAAACCAAGTATTAACCAAATCCAAGCGGGGGTAAAGGGTTTCAACAGCTTTTATCTAAGCCCAACTGATCCATAACATGAAAAACAAAAAAAGTCCGTTTTTCATCAAAAGTCATGCTGAAAAAAATGGTGGGAACCGGTTTTAAAGTATGGTGACGTACTATCCAATGGTGCGCAGCCAATAAACCAAGTATTAACCAAATCCAAGCGGGGTAAAGGGTTTCAACAGCTTTTATCTAAGCCCAACTGATCCAAAACATGAAAAAAAAAAAAGTCCGTTTTTCATCAAAAGTCATGCTGAAAAAAATGGTGGGAACCGGTTTTAAAGTATGGTGACGTACTATCCAATGGTGCGCAGCCAATAAACCAAGTATTAACCAAATCCAAGCGGGGTAAAGGGTTTCAACAGCTTTTATCTAAGCCCAACTGATCCATAACATGAAAAACAAAAAAGTCCGTTTTTCATCAAAAGTCATGCTGAAAAAAATGGTGGGAACCGGTTTTAAAGTATGGTGACGTACTATCCAATGGTGCGCAGCCAATAAACCAAGTATTAACCAAATCCAAGCGGGGTAAAGGGTTTCAACAGCTTTTATCTAAGCCCAACTGATCCATAACATGAAAAACAAAAAAGTCCGTTTTTCATCAAAAGTCATGCTGAAAAAAATGGTGGGAACCGGTTTTAAAGTATGGTGACGTACTATCCAATGGTGCGCAGCCAATAAACCAAGTATTAACCAAATCCAAGCGGGGTAAAGGGTTTCAACAGCTTTTATCTAAGCCCAACTGATCCATAACATGAAAAACAAAAAAGTCCGTTTTTCATCAAAAGTCATGCTGAAAAAAATGGTGGGAACCGGTTTTAAAGTATGGTGACGTACTATCCAATGGTGCGCAGCCAATAAACCAAGTATTAACCAAATCCAAGCGGGGTAAAGGGTTTCAACAGCTTTTATCTAAGCCCAACTGATCCATAACATGAAAAACAAAAAAGTCCGTTTTTCATCAAAAGTCATGCTGAAAAAAATGGTGGGAACCGGTTTTAAAGTATGGTGACGTACTATCCAATGGTGCGCAGCCAATAAACCAAGTATTAACCAAATCCAAGCGGGGTAAAGGGCTTTCAACAGCTTTTATCTAAGCCCAACTGATCCATAACATGAAAAACAAAAAAGTCCGTTTTTCATCAAAAGTCATGCTGAAAAAAATGGTGGGAACCGGTTTTAAAGTATGGTGACGTACTATCCAATGGTGCGCAGCCAATAAACCAAGTATTAACCAAATCCAAGCGGGGTAAAGGGTTTCAACAGCTTTTATCTAAGCCCAACTGATCCATAACATGAAAAACAAAAAAGTCCGTTTTTCATCAAAAGTCATGCTGAAAAAAATGGTGGGAACCGGTTTTAAAGTATGGTGACGTACTATCCAATGGTGCGCAGCCAATAAACCAAGTATTAACCAAATCCAAGCGGGGTAAAGGGTTTCAACAGCTTTTATCTAAGCCCAACTGATCCATAACATGAAAAACAAAAAAGTCCGTTTTTCATCAAAAGTCATGCTGAAAAAAATGGTGGGAACCGGTTTTAAAGTATGGTGACGTACTATCCAATGGTGCGCAGCCAATAAACCAAGTATTAACCAAATCCAAGCGGGGTAAAGGGTTTCAACAGCTTTTATCTAAGCCCAACTGATCCATAACATGAAAAACAAAAAAGTCCGTTTTTCATCAAAAGTCATGCTGAAAAAAATGGTGGGAACCGGTTTTAAAGTATGGTGACGTACTATCCAATGGTGCGCAGCCAATAAACCAAGTATTAACCAAATCCAAGCGGGGTAAAGGGTTTCAACAGCTTTTATCTAAGCCCAACTGATCCATAACATGAAAAACAAAAAAGTCCGTTTTTCATCAAAAGTCATGCTGAAAAAAATGGTGGGAACCGGTTTTAAAGTATGGTGACGTACTATCCAATGGTGCGCAGCCAATAAACCAAGTATTAACCAAATCCAAGCGGGGTAAAGGGTTTCAACAGCTTTTATCTAAGCCCAACTGATCCATAACATGAAAAACAAAAAAGTCCGTTTTTCATCAAAAGTCATGCTGAAAAAAATGGTGGGAACCGGTTTTAAAGTATGGTGACGTACTATCCAATGGTGCGCAGCCAATAAACCAAGTATTAACCAAATCCAAGCGGGGTAAAGGGTTTCAACAGCTTTTATCTAAGCCCAACTGATCCATAACATGAAAAACAAAAAAGTCCGTTTTTCATCAAAAGTCATGCTGAAAAAAATGGTGGGAACCGGTTTTAAAGTATGGTGACGTACTATCCAATGGTGCGCAGCCAATAAACCAAGTATTAACCAAATCCAAGCGGGGTAAAGGGTTTCAACAGCTTTTATCTAAGCCCAACTGATCCATAACATGAAAAACAAAAAAGTCCGTTTTTCATCAAAAGTCATGCTGAAAAAAATGGTGGGAACCGGTTTTAAAGTATGGTGACGTACTATCCAATGGTGCGCAGCCAATAAACCAAGTATTAACCAAATCCAAGCGGGGTAAAGGGTTTCAACAGCTTTTATCTAAGCCCAACTGATCCATAACATGAAAAACAAAAAAGTCCGTTTTTCATCAAAAGTCATGCTGAAAAAAATGGTGGGAACCGGTTTTAAAGTATGGTGACGTACTATCCAATGGTGCGCAGCCAATAAACCAAGTATTAACCAAATCCAAGCGGGGTAAAGGGTTTCAACAGCTTTTATCTAAGCCCAACTGATCCATAACATGAAAAACAAAAAAGTCCGTTTTTCATCAAAAGTCATGCTGAAAAAAATGGTGGGAACCGGTTTTAAAGTATGGTGACGTACTATCCAATGGTGCGCAGCCAATAAACCAAGTATTAACCAAATCCAAGCGGGGTAAAGGGTTTCAACAGCTTTTATCTAAGCCCAACTGATCCATAACATGAAAAACAAAAAAGTCCGTTTTTCATCAAAAGTCATGCTGAAAAAAATGGTGGGAACCGGTTTTAAAGTATGGTGACGTACTATCCAATGGTGCGCAGCCAATAAACCAAGTATTAACCAAATCCAAGCGGGGTAAAGGGTTTCAACAGCTTTTATCTAAGCCCAACTGATCCATAACATGAAAAACAAAAAAGTCCGTTTTTCATCAAAAGTCATGCTGAAAAAAATGGTGGGAACCGGTTTTAAAGTATGGTGACGTACTATCCAATGGTGCGCAGCCAATAAACCAAGTATTAACCAAATCCAAGCGGGGTAAAGGGTTTCAACAGCTTTTATCTAAGCCCAACTGATCCATAACATGAAAAACAAAAAAGTCCGTTTTTCATCAAAAGTCATGCTGAAAAAAATGGTGGGAACCGGTTTTAAAGTATGGTGACGTACTATCCAATGGTGCGCAGCCAATAAACCAAGTATTAACCAAATCCAAGCGGGGTAAAGGGTTTCAACAGCTTTTATCTAAGCCCAACTGATCCATAACATGAAAAACAAAAAAGTCCGTTTTTCATCAAAAGTCATGCTGAAAAAAATGGTGGGAACCGGTTTTAAAGTATGGTGACGTACTATCCAATGGTGCGCAGCCAATAAACCAAGTATTAACCAAATCCAAGCGGGGTAAAGGGTTTCAACAGCTTTTATCTAAGCCCAACTGATCCATAACATGAAAAACAAAAAAGTCCGTTTTTCATCAAAAGTCATGCTGAAAAAAATGGTGGGAACCGGTTTTAAAGTATGGTGACGTACTATCCAATGGTGCGCAGCCAATAAACCAAGTATTAACCAAATCCAAGCGGGGTAAAGGGTTTCAACAGCTTTTATCTAAGCCCAACTGATCCATAACATGAAAAACAAAAAAGTCCGTTTTTCATCAAAAGTCATGCTGAAAAAAATGGTGGGAACCGGTTTTAAAGTATGGTGACGTACTATCCAATGGTGCGCAGCCAATAAACCAAGTATTAACCAAATCCAAGCGGGGTAAAGGGTTTCAACAGCTTTTATCTAAGCCCAACTGATCCATAACATGAAAAACAAAAAAGTCCGTTTTTCATCAAAAGTCATGCTGAAAAAAATGGTGGGAACCGGTTTTAAAGTATGGTGACGTACTATCCAATGGTGCGCAGCCAATAAACCAAGTATTAACCAAATCCAAGCGGGGTAAAGGGTTTCAACAGCTTTTATCTAAGCCCAACTGATCCATAACATGAAAAACAAAAAAGTCCGTTTTTCATCAAAAGTCATGCTGAAAAAAATGGTGGGAACCGGTTTTAAAGTATGGTGACGTACTATCCAATGGTGCGCAGCCAATAAACCAAGTATTAACCAAATCCAAGCGGGGTAAAGGGTTTCAACAGCTTTTATCTAAGCCCAACTGATCCATAACATGAAAAACAAAAAAGTCCGTTTTTCATCAAAAGTCATGCTGAAAAAAATGGTGGGAACCGGTTTTAAAGTATGGTGACGTACTATCCAATGGTGCGCAGCCAATAAACCAAGTATTAACCAAATCCAAGCGGGGTAAAGGGTTTCAACAGCTTTTATCTAAGCCCAACTGATCCATAACATGAAAAACAAAAAAGTCCGTTTTTCATCAAAAGTCATGCTGAAAAAAATGGTGGGAACCGGTTTTAAAGTATGGTGACGTACTATCCAATGGTGCGCAGCCAATAAACCAAGTATTAACCAAATCCAAGCGGGGTAAAGGGTTTCAACAGCTTTTATCTAAGCCCAACTGATCCATAACATGAAAAACAAAAAAGTCCGTTTTTCATCAAAAGTCATGCTGAAAAAAATGGTGGGAACCGGTTTTAAAGTATGGTGACGTACTATCCAATGGTGCGCAGCCAATAAACCAAGTATTAACCAAATCCAAGCGGGGTAAAGGGTTTCAACAGCTTTTATCTAAGCCCAACTGATCCATAACATGAAAAACAAAAAAGTCCGTTTTTCATCAAAAGTCATGCTGAAAAAAATGGTGGGAACCGGTTTTAAAGTATGGTGACGTACTATCCAATGGTGCGCAGCCAATAAACCAAGTATTAACCAAATCCAAGCGGGGTAAAGGGTTTCAACAGCTTTTATCTAAGCCCAACTGATCCATAACATGAAAAACAAAAAAGTCCGTTTTTCATCAAAAGTCATGCTGAAAAAAATGGTGGGAACCGGTTTTAAAGTATGGTGACGTACTATCCAATGGTGCGCAGCCAATAAACCAAGTATTAACCAAATCCAAGCGGGGTAAAGGGTTAACAGCTTTTATCTAAGCCCAACTGATCCATAACATGAAAAACAAAAAAGTCCGTTTTTCATCAAAAGTCATGCTGAAAAAAATGGTGGGAACCGGTTTTAAAGTATGGTGACGTACTATCCAATGGTGCGCAGCCAATAAACCAAGTATTAACCAAATCCAAGCGGGGTAAAGGGTTTCAACAGCTTTTATCTAAGCCCAACTGATCCATAACATGAAAAACAAAAAAGTCCGTTTTTCATCAAAAGTCATGCTGAAAAAAATGGTGGGAACCGGTTTTAAAGTATGGTGACGTACTATCCAATGGTGCGCAGCCAATAAACCAAGTATTAACCAAATCCAAGCGGGGTAAAGGGTTTCAACAGCTTTTATCTAAGCCCAACTGATCCATAACATGAAAAACAAAAAAGTCCGTTTTTCATCAAAAGTCATGCTGAAAAAAATGGTGGGAACCGGTTTTAAAGTATGGTGACGTACTATCCAATGGTGCGCAGCCAATAAACCAAGTATTAACCAAATCCAAGCGGGGTAAAGGGTTTCAACAGCTTTTATCTAAGCCCAACTGATCCATAACATGAAAAACAAAAAAGTCCGTTTTTCATCAAAAGTCATGCTGAAAAAAATGGTGGGAACCGGTTTTAAAGTATGGTGACGTACTATCCAATGGTGCGCAGCCAATAAACCAAGTATTAACCAAATCCAAGCGGGGTAAAGGGTTTCAACAGCTTTTATCTAAGCCCAACTGATCCATAACATGAAAAACAAAAAAGTCCGTTTTTCATCAAAAGTCATGCTGAAAAAAATGGTGGGAACCGGTTTTAAAGTATGGTGACGTACTATCCAATGGTGCGCAGCCAATAAACCAAGTATTAACCAAATCCAAGCGGGGTAAAGGGTTTCAACAGCTTTTATCTAAGCCCAACTGATCCATAACATGAAAAACAAAAAAGTCCGTTTTTCATCAAAAGTCATGCTGAAAAAAATGGTGGGAACCGGTTTTAAAGTATGGTGACGTACTATCCAATGGTGCGCAGCCAATAAACCAAGTATTAACCAAATCCAAGCGGGGTAAAGGGTTTCAACAGCTTTTATCTAAGCCCAACTGATCCATAACATGAAAAACAAAAAAGTCCGTTTTTCATCAAAAGTCATGCTGAAAAAAATGGTGGGAACCGGTTTTAAAGTATGGTGACGTACTATCCAATGGTGCGCAGCCAATAAACCAAGTATTAACCAAATCCAAGCGGGGTAAAGGGTTTCAACAGCTTTTATCTAAGCCCAACTGATCCATAACATGAAAAACAAAAAAGTCCGTTTTTCATCAAAAGTCATGCTGAAAAAAATGGTGGGAACCGGTTTTAAAGTATGGTGACGTACTATCCAATGGTGCGCAGCCAATAAACCAAGTATTAACCAAATCCAAGCGGGGTAAAGGGTTTCAACAGCTTTTATCTAAGCCCAACTGATCCATAACATGAAAAACAAAAAAGTCCGTTTTTCATCAAAAGTCATGCTGAAAAAAATGGTGGGAACCGGTTTTAAAGTATGGTGACGTACTATCCAATGGTGCGCAGCCAATAAACCAAGTATTAACCAAATCCAAGCGGGGTAAAGGGTTTCAACAGCTTTTATCTAAGCCCAACTGATCCATAACATGAAAAACAAAAAAGTCCGTTTTTCATCAAAAGTCATGCTGAAAAAAATGGTGGGAACCGGTTTTAAAGTATGGTGACGTACTATCCAATGGTGCGCAGCCAATAAACCAAGTATTAACCAAATCCAAGCGGGGTAAAGGGTTTCAACAGCTTTTATCTAAGCCCAACTGATCCATAACATGAAAAACAAAAAAGTCCGTTTTTCATCAAAAGTCATGCTGAAAAAAATGGTGGGAACCGGTTTTAAAGTATGGTGACGTACTATCCAATGGTGCGCAGCCAATAAACCAAGTATTAACCAAATCCAAGCGGGGTAAAGGGTTTCAACAGCTTTTATCTAAGCCCAACTGATCCATAACATGAAAAACAAAAAAGTCCGTTTTTCATCAAAAGTCATGCTGAAAAAAATGGTGGGAACCGGTTTTAAAGTATGGTGACGTACTATCCAATGGTGCGCAGCCAATAAACCAAGTATTAACCAAATCCAAGCGGGGTAAAGGGTTTCAACAGCTTTTATCTAAGCCCAACTGATCCATAACATGAAAAACAAAAAAGTCCGTTTTTCATCAAAAGTCATGCTGAAAAAAATGGTGGGAACCGGTTTTAAAGTATGGTGACGTACTATCCAATGGTGCGCAGCCAATAAACCAAGTATTAACCAAATCCAAGCGGGGTAAAGGGTTTCAACAGCTTTTATCTAAGCCCAACTGATCCATAACATGAAAAACAAAAAAGTCCGTTTTTCATCAAAAGTCATGCTGAAAAAAATGGTGGGAACCGGTTTTAAAGTATGGTGACGTACTATCCAATGGTGCGCAGCCAATAAACCAAGTATTAACCAAATCCAAGCGGGGTAAAGGGTTTCAACAGCTTTTATCTAAGCCCAACTGATCCATAACATGAAAAACAAAAAAGTCCGTTTTTCATCAAAAGTCATGCTGAAAAAAATGGTGGGAACCGGTTTTAAAGTATGGTGACGTACTATCCAATGGTGCGCAGCCAATAAACCAAGTATTAACCAAATCCAAGCGGGGTAAAGGGTTTCAACAGCTTTTATCTAAGCCCAACTGATCCATAACATGAAAAACAAAAAAGTCCGTTTTTCATCAAAAGTCATGCTGAAAAAAATGGTGGGAACCGGTTTTAAAGTATGGTGACGTACTATCCAATGGTGCGCAGCCAATAAACCAAGTATTAACCAAATCCAAGCGGGGTAAAGGGTTTCAACAGCTTTTATCTAAGCCCAACTGATCCATAACATGAAAAACAAAAAAGTCCGTTTTTCATCAAAAGTCATGCTGAAAAAAATGGTGGGAACCGGTTTTAAAGTATGGTGACGTACTATCCAATGGTGCGCAGCCAATAAACCAAGTATTAACCAAATCCAAGCGGGGTAAAGGGTTTCAACAGCTTTTATCTAAGCCCAACTGATCCATAACATGAAAAACAAAAAAGTCCGTTTTTCATCAAAAGTCATGCTGAAAAAAATGGTGGGAACCGGTTTTAAAGTATGGTGACGTACTATCCAATGGTGCGCAGCCAATAAACCAAGTATTAACCAAATCCAAGCGGGGTAAAGGGTTTCAACAGCTTTTATCTAAGCCCAACTGATCCATAACATGAAAAACAAAAAAGTCCGTTTTTCATCAAAAGTCATGCTGAAAAAAATGGTGGGAACCGGTTTTAAAGTATGGTGACGTACTATCCAATGGTGCGCAGCCAATAAACCAAGTATTAACCAAATCCAAGCGGGGTAAAGGGTTTCAACAGCTTTTATCTAAGCCCAACTGATCCATAACATGAAAAACAAAAAAGTCCGTTTTTCATCAAAAGTCATGCTGAAAAAAATGGTGGGAACCGGTTTTAAAGTATGGTGACGTACTATCCAATGGTGCGCAGCCAATAAACCAAGTATTAACCAAATCCAAGCGGGGTAAAGGGTTTCAACAGCTTTTATCTAAGCCCAACTGATCCATAACATGAAAAACAAAAAAGTCCGTTTTTCATCAAAAGTCATGCTGAAAAAAATGGTGGGAACCGGTTTTAAAGTATGGTGACGTACTATCCAATGGTGCGCAGCCAATAAACCAAGTATTAACCAAATCCAAGCGGGGTAAAGGGTTTCAACAGCTTTTATCTAAGCCCAACTGATCCATAACATGAAAAACAAAAAAGTCCGTTTTTCATCAAAAGTCATGCTGAAAAAAATGGTGGGAACCGGTTTTAAAGTATGGTGACGTACTATCCAATGGTGCGCAGCCAATAAACCAAGTATTAACCAAATCCAAGCGGGGTAAAGGGTTTCAACAGCTTTTATCTAAGCCCAACTGATCCATAACATGAAAAACAAAAAAGTCCGTTTTTCATCAAAAGTCATGCTGAAAAAAATGGTGGGAACCGGTTTTAAAGTATGGTGACGTACTATCCAATGGTGCGCAGCCAATAAACCAAGTATTAACCAAATCCAAGCGGGGTAAAGGGTTTCAACAGCTTTTATCTAAGCCCAACTGATCCATAACATGAAAAACAAAAAAGTCCGTTTTTCATCAAAAGTCATGCTGAAAAAAATGGTGGGAACCGGTTTTAAAGTATGGTGACGTACTATCCAATGGTGCGCAGCCAATAAACCAAGTATTAACCAAATCCAAGCGGGGTAAAGGGTTTCAACAGCTTTTATCTAAGCCCAACTGATCCATAACATGAAAAACAAAAAAGTCCGTTTTTCATCAAAAGTCATGCTGAAAAAAATGGTGGGAACCGGTTTTAAAGTATGGTGACGTACTATCCAATGGTGCGCAGCCAATAAACCAAGTATTAACCAAATCCAAGCGGGGTAAAGGGTTTCAACAGCTTTTATCTAAGCCCAACTGATCCATAACATGAAAAACAAAAAAGTCCGTTTTTCATCAAAAGTCATGCTGAAAAAAATGGTGGGAACCGGTTTTAAAGTATGGTGACGTACTATCCAATGGTGCGCAGCCAATAAACCAAGTATTAACCAAATCCAAGCGGGGTAAAGGGTTTCAACAGCTTTTATCTAAGCCCAACTGATCCATAACATGAAAAACAAAAAAGTCCGTTTTTCATCAAAAGTCATGCTGAAAAAAATGGTGGGAACCGGTTTTAAAGTATGGTGACGTACTATCCAATGGTGCGCAGCCAATAAACCAAGTATTAACCAAATCCAAGCGGGGTAAAGGGTTTCAACAGCTTTTATCTAAGCCCAACTGATCCATAACATGAAAAACAAAAAAGTCCGTTTTTCATCAAAAGTCATGCTGAAAAAAATGGTGGGAACCGGTTTTAAAGTATGGTGACGTACTATCCAATGGTGCGCAGCCAATAAACCAAGTATTAACCAAATCCAAGCGGGGTAAAGGGTTTCAACAGCTTTTATCTAAGCCCAACTGATCCATAACATGAAAAACAAAAAAGTCCGTTTTTCATCAAAAGTCATGCTGAAAAAAATGGTGGGAACCGGTTTTAAAGTATGGTGACGTACTATCCAATGGTGCGCAGCCAATAAACCAAGTATTAACCAAATCCAAGCGGGGTAAAGGGTTTCAACAGCTTTTATCTAAGCCCAACTGATCCATAACATGAAAAACAAAAAAGTCCGTTTTTCATCAAAAGTCATGCTGAAAAAAATGGTGGGAACCGGTTTTAAAGTATGGTGACGTACTATCCAATGGTGCGCAGCCAATAAACCAAGTATTAACCAAATCCAAGCGGGGTAAAGGGTTTCAACAGCTTTTATCTAAGCCCAACTGATCCATAACATGAAAAACAAAAAAGTCCGTTTTTCATCAAAAGTCATGCTGAAAAAAATGGTGGGAACCGGTTTTAAAGTATGGTGACGTACTATCCAATGGTGCGCAGCCAATAAACCAAGTATTAACCAAATCCAAGCGGGGTAAAGGGTTTCAACAGCTTTTATCTAAGCCCAACTGATCCATAACATGAAAAACAAAAAAGTCCGTTTTTCATCAAAAGTCATGCTGAAAAAAATGGTGGGAACCGGTTTTAAAGTATGGTGACGTACTATCCAATGGTGCGCAGCCAATAAACCAAGTATTAACCAAATCCAAGCGGGGTAAAGGGTTTCAACAGCTTTTATCTAAGCCCAACTGATCCATAACATGAAAAACAAAAAAGTCCGTTTTTCATCAAAAGTCATGCTGAAAAAAATGGTGGGAACCGGTTTTAAAGTATGGTGACGTACTATCCAATGGTGCGCAGCCAATAAACCAAGTATTAACCAAATCCAAGCGGGGTAAAGGGTTTCAACAGCTTTTATCTAAGCCCAACTGATCCATAACATGAAAAACAAAAAAGTCCGTTTTTCATCAAAAGTCATGCTGAAAAAAATGGTGGGAACCGGTTTTAAAGTATGGTGACGTACTATCCAATGGTGCGCAGCCAATAAACCAAGTATTAACCAAATCCAAGCGGGGTAAAGGGTTTCAACAGCTTTTATCTAAGCCCAACTGATCCATAACATGAAAAACAAAAAAGTCCGTTTTTCATCAAAAGTCATGCTGAAAAAAATGGTGGGAACCGGTTTTAAAGTATGGTGACGTACTATCCAATGGTGCGCAGCCAATAAACCAAGTATTAACCAAATCCAAGCGGGGTAAAGGGTTTCAACAGCTTTTATCTAAGCCCAACTGATCCATAACATGAAAAACAAAAAAGTCCGTTTTTCATCAAAAGTCATGCTGAAAAAAATGGTGGGAACCGGTTTTAAAGTATGGTGACGTACTATCCAATGGTGCGCAGCCAATAAACCAAGTATTAACCAAATCCAAGCGGGGTAAAGGGTTTCAACAGCTTTTATCTAAGCCCAACTGATCCATAACATGAAAAACAAAAAAGTCCGTTTTTCATCAAAAGTCATGCTGAAAAAAATGGTGGGAACCGGTTTTAAAGTATGGTGACGTACTATCCAATGGTGCGCAGCCAATAAACCAAGTATTAACCAAATCCAAGCGGGGTAAAGGGTTTCAACAGCTTTTATCTAAGCCCAACTGATCCATAACATGAAAAACAAAAAAGTCCGTTTTTCATCAAAAGTCATGCTGAAAAAAATGGTGGGAACCGGTTTTAAAGTATGGTGACGTACTATCCAATGGTGCGCAGCCAATAAACCAAGTATTAACCAAATCCAAGCGGGGTAAAGGGTTTCAACAGCTTTTATCTAAGCCCAACTGATCCATAACATGAAAAACAAAAAAGTCCGTTTTTCATCAAAAGTCATGCTGAAAAAAATGGTGGGAACCGGTTTTAAAGTATGGTGACGTACTATCCAATGGTGCGCAGCCAATAAACCAAGTATTAACCAAATCCAAGCGGGGTAAAGGGTTTCAACAGCTTTTATCTAAGCCCAACTGATCCATAACATGAAAAACAAAAAAGTCCGTTTTTCATCAAAAGTCATGCTGAAAAAAATGGTGGGAACCGGTTTTAAAGTATGGTGACGTACTATCCAATGGTGCGCAGCCAATAAACCAAGTATTAACCAAATCCAAGCGGGGTAAAGGGTTTCAACAGCTTTTATCTAAGCCCAACTGATCCATAACATGAAAAACAAAAAAGTCCGTTTTTCATCAAAAGTCATGCTGAAAAAAATGGTGGGAACCGGTTTTAAAGTATGGTGACGTACTATCCAATGGTGCGCAGCCAATAAACCAAGTATTAACCAAATCCAAGCGGGGTAAAGGGTTTCAACAGCTTTTATCTAAGCCCAACTGATCCATACATGAAAAACAAAAAAGTCCGTTTTTCATCAAAAGTCATGCTGAAAAAAATGGTGGGAACCGGTTTTAAAGTATGGTGACGTACTATCCAATGGTGCGCAGCCAATAAACCAAGTATTAACCAAATCCAAGCAGGGTAAAGGGTTTCAACAGCTTTTATCTAAAGCCCAACTGATCCATAACATGAAAAACAAAAAAGTCCGTTTTTCATCAAAAGTCATGCTGAAAAAAATGGTGGGAACCGGTTTTAAAGTATGGTGACGTACTATCCAATGGTGCGCAGCCAATAAACCAAGTATTAACCAAATCCAAGCGGGGTAAAGGGTTTCAACAGCTTTTATCTAAGCCCAACTGATCCATAACATGAAAAACAAAAAAAGTCCGTTTTTCATCAAAAGTCATGCTGAAAAAAATGGTGGGAACCGGTTTTAAAGTATGGTGACGTACTATTCAATGGTGCGCAGCCAATAAACCAAGTATTAACCAAATCCAAGCGGGGTAAAGGGTTTCAACAGCTTTTATCTAAGCCCAACTGATCCATAACATGAAAAACAAAAAAGTCCGTTTTTCATCAAAAGTCATGCTGAAAAAAAATGGTGGGAAACCGGTTTTAAGTATGGTGACGTACTATCCAATGGTGCGCAGCCAATAAACCAAGTATTAACCAAATCCAAGCGGGGTAAAGGGTTTCAACAGCTTTTATCTAAGCCCAACCTGATCCATAACATGAAAAACAAAAAAGTCCGTTTTTCATCAAAAGTCATGCTGAAAAAAAATGGTGGGAACCGTGTTTTAAAAGTATGGTGACGTACTATCCAATGGTGCGCAGCCAATAAACCAAGTATTAACCAAATCCAAGCGGGGTAAAGGGTTTCAACAGCTTTTATCTAAGCCCAACTGATCCATAACATGAAAAAACAAAAAAGTCCGTTTTTCATCAAAAAGTCATGCTGAAAAAAATGGTGGGAACCGGTTTTAAAGTATGGTGACGTACTATCCAATGGTGCGCAGCCAATAAACCAAGTATTAACCAAATCCAAGCGGGGTAAAGGGTTTCAACAGCTTTTATCTAAGCCCAACTGATCCATAACATGAAAAAACAAAAAAGTCCGTTTTTCATCAAAAGTCATGCTGAAAAAAAAATGGTGGGAACCGTGTTTTAAAGTATGGTGACGTACTATCCAATGGTGCGCAGCGCAATAAACCAAGTATTAACCAAATCCAAAGCGGGGTAAAGGATTTCAACAGCTTTTATCTAAGCCCAACTGATCCATAACATGAAAAACAAAAAAGTCCGTTTTTCATCAAAAGTCATGCTGAAAAAAAATGGTGGGAACCGGTTTTAAAGTATGGGTGACGTACTATCCAATGGTGCAGCAGCCAATAAACCAAGTTGGTGGATTACCAATCCAAATCGCAAGTTTTATCTAAGCCCAACTGATCCATAACATGAAAAACAAAAAAGTCCGTTTTTCATCAAAAGTCATGCTGAAAAAAATGGTGGGAACCGGTTTTAAAGTATGGTGACGTACTATCCAATGGTGCGCAGCCAATAAACCAAGTATTAACCAAATCCAAGCGGGGTAAAGGGTTTCAACAGCTTTTATCTAAGCCCAACTGATCCATAACATGAAAAACAAAAAAGTCCGTTTTTCATCAAAAGTCATGCTGAAAAAAATGGTGGGAACCGGTTTTAAAGTATGGTGACGTACTATCCAATGGTGCGCAGCCAATAAACCAAGTATTAACCAAATCCAAGCGGGGTAAAGGGTTTCAACAGCTTTTATCTAAGCCCAACTGATCCATAACATGAAAAACAAAAAAGTCCGTTTTTCATCAAAAGTCATGCTGAAAAAAATGGTGGGAACCGGTTTTAAAGTATGGTGACGTACTATCCAATGGTGCGCAGCCAATAAACCAAGTATTAACCAAATCCAAGCGGGGTAAAGGGTTTCAACAGCTTTTATCTAAGCCCAACTGATCCATAACATGAAAAACAAAAAAGTCCGTTTTTCATCAAAAGTCATGCTGAAAAAAATGGTGGGAACCGGTTTTAAAGTATGGTGACGTACTATCCAATGGTGCGCAGCCAATAAACCAAGTATTAACCAAATCCAAGCGGGGTAAAGGGTTTCAACAGCTTTTATCTAAGCCCAACTGATCCATAACATGAAAAACAAAAAAGTCCGTTTTTCATCAAAAGTCATGCTGAAAAAAATGGTGGGAACCGGTTTTAAAGTATGGTGACGTACTATCCAATGGTGCGCAGCCAATAAACCAAGTATTAACCAAATCCAAGCGGGGTAAAGGGTTTCAACAGCTTTTATCTAAGCCCAACTGATCCATAACATGAAAAACAAAAAAGTCCGTTTTTCATCAAAAGTCATGCTGAAAAAAATGGTGGGAACCGGTTTTAAAGTATGGTGACGTACTATCCAATGGTGCGCAGCCAATAAACCAAGTATTAACCAAATCCAAGCGGGGTAAAGGGTTTCAACAGCTTTTATCTAAGCCCAACTGATCCATAACATGAAAAACAAAAAAGTCCGTTTTTCATCAAAAGTCATGCTGAAAAAAATGGTGGGAACCGGTTTTAAAGTATGGTGACGTACTATCCAATGGTGCGCAGCCAATAAACCAAGTATTAACCAAATCCAAGCGGGGTAAAGGGTTTCAACAGCTTTTATCTAAGCCCAACTGATCCATAACATGAAAAACAAAAAAGTCCGTTTTTCATCAAAAGTCATGCTGAAAAAAATGGTGGGAACCGGTTTTAAAGTATGGTGACGTACTATCCAATGGTGCGCAG
Source organism: Unio pictorum (assembly GCA_030141615.1). Lineage (NCBI taxonomy): Eukaryota > Metazoa > Mollusca > Bivalvia > Unionida > Unionidae > Unio > Unio pictorum. The sequence continues at coordinate 136,921 of JARLTB010000255.1, read as the reverse complement.
CCAATAAACCAAGTATTAACCAAATCCAAGCGGGGTAAAGGGTTTCAACAGCTTTTATCTAAGCCCAACTGATCCATAACATGAAAAACAAAAAAGTCCGTTTTTCATCAAAAGTCATGCTGAAAAAAATGGTGGGAACCGGTTTTAAAGTATGGTGACGTACTATCCAATGGTGCGCAGCCAATAAACCAAGTATTAACCAAATCCAAGCGGGGTAAAGGGTTTCAACAGCTTTTATCTAAGCCCAACTGATCCATAACATGAAAAACAAAAAAGTCCGTTTTTCATCAAAAGTCATGCTGAAAAAAATGGTGGGAACCGGTTTTAAAGTATGGTGACGTACTATCCAATGGTGCGCAGCCAATAAACCAAGTATTAACCAAATCCAAGCGGGGTAAAGGGTTTCAACAGCTTTTATCTAAGCCCAACTGATCCATAACATGAAAAACAAAAAAGTCCGTTTTTCATCAAAAGTCATGCTGAAAAAAATGGTGGGAACCGGTTTTAAAGTATGGTGACGTACTATCCAATGGTGCGCAGCCAATAAACCAAGTATTAACCAAATCCAAGCGGGGTAAAGGGTTTCAACAGCTTTTATCTAAGCCCAACTGATCCATAACATGAAAAACAAAAAAGTCCGTTTTTCATCAAAAGTCATGCTGAAAAAAATGGTGGGAACCGGTTTTAAAGTATGGTGACGTACTATCCAATGGTGCGCAGCCAATAAACCAAGTATTAACCAAATCCAAGCGGGGTAAAGGGTTTCAACAGCTTTTATCTAAGCCCAACTGATCCATAACATGAAAAACAAAAAAGTCCGTTTTTCATCAAAAGTCATGCTGAAAAAAATGGTGGGAACCGGTTTTAAAGTATGGTGACGTACTATCCAATGGTGCGCAGCCAATAAACCAAGTATTAACCAAATCCAAGCGGGGTAAAGGGTTTCAACAGCTTTTATCTAAGCCCAACTGATCCATAACATGAAAAACAAAAAAGTCCGTTTTTCATCAAAAGTCATGCTGAAAAAAATGGTGGGAACCGGTTTTAAAGTATGGTGACGTACTATCCAATGGTGCGCAGCCAATAAACCAAGTATTAACCAAATCCAAGCGGGGTAAAGGGTTTCAACAGCTTTTATCTAAGCCCAACTGATCCATAACATGAAAAACAAAAAAGTCCGTTTTTCATCAAAAGTCATGCTGAAAAAAATGGTGGGAACCGGTTTTAAAGTATGGTGACGTACTATCCAATGGTGCGCAGCCAATAAACCAAGTATTAACCAAATCCAAGCGGGGTAAAGGGTTTCAACAGCTTTTATCTAAGCCCAACTGATCCATAACATGAAAAACAAAAAAGTCCGTTTTTCATCAAAAGTCATGCTGAAAAAAATGGTGGGAACCGGTTTTAAAGTATGGTGACGTACTATCCAATGGTGCGCAGCCAATAAACCAAGTATTAACCAAATCCAAGCGGGGTAAAGGGTTTCAACAGCTTTTATCTAAGCCCAACTGATCCATAACATGAAAAACAAAAAAGTCCGTTTTTCATCAAAAGTCATGCTGAAAAAAATGGTGGGAACCGGTTTTAAAGTATGGTGACGTACTATCCAATGGTGCGCAGCCAATAAACCAAGTATTAACCAAATCCAAGCGGGGTAAAGGGTTTCAACAGCTTTTATCTAAGCCCAACTGATCCATAACATGAAAAACAAAAAAGTCCGTTTTTCATCAAAAGTCATGCTGAAAAAAATGGTGGGAACCGGTTTTAAAGTATGGTGACGTACTATCCAATGGTGCGCAGCCAATAAACCAAGTATTAACCAAATCCAAGCGGGGTAAAGGGTTTCAACAGCTTTTATCTAAGCCCAACTGATCCATAACATGAAAAACAAAAAAGTCCGTTTTTCATCAAAAGTCATGCTGAAAAAAATGGTGGGAACCGGTTTTAAAGTATGGTGACGTACTATCCAATGGTGCGCAGCCAATAAACCAAGTATTAACCAAATCCAAGCGGGGTAAAGGGTTTCAACAGCTTTTATCTAAGCCCAACTGATCCATAACATGAAAAACAAAAAAGTCCGTTTTTCATCAAAAGTCATGCTGAAAAAAATGGTGGGAACCGGTTTTAAAGTATGGTGACGTACTATCCAATGGTGCGCAGCCAATAAACCAAGTATTAACCAAATCCAAGCGGGGTAAAGGGTTTCAACAGCTTTTATCTAAGCCCAACTGATCCATAACATGAAAAACAAAAAAGTCCGTTTTTCATCAAAAGTCATGCTGAAAAAAATGGTGGGAACCGGTTTTAAAGTATGGTGACGTACTATCCAATGGTGCGCAGCCAATAAACCAAGTATTAACCAAATCCAAGCGGGGTAAAGGGTTTCAACAGCTTTTATCTAAGCCCAACTGATCCATAACATGAAAAACAAAAAAGTCCGTTTTTCATCAAAAGTCATGCTGAAAAAAATGGTGGGAACCGGTTTTAAAGTATGGTGACGTACTATCCAATGGTGCGCAGCCAATAAACCAAGTATTAACCAAATCCAAGCGGGGTAAAGGGTTTCAACAGCTTTTATCTAAGCCCAACTGATCCATAACATGAAAAACAAAAAAGTCCGTTTTTCATCAAAAGTCATGCTGAAAAAAATGGTGGGAACCGGTTTTAAAGTATGGTGACGTACTATCCAATGGTGCGCAGCCAATAAACCAAGTATTAACCAAATCCAAGCGGGGTAAAGGGTTTCAACAGCTTTTATCTAAGCCCAACTGATCCATAACATGAAAAACAAAAAAGTCCGTTTTTCATCAAAAGTCATGCTGAAAAAAATGGTGGGAACCGGTTTTAAAGTATGGTGACGTACTATCCAATGGTGCGCAGCCAATAAACCAAGTATTAACCAAATCCAAGCGGGGTAAAGGGTTTCAACAGCTTTTATCTAAGCCCAACTGATCCATAACATGAAAAACAAAAAAGTCCGTTTTTCATCAAAAGTCATGCTGAAAAAAATGGTGGGAACCGGTTTTAAAGTATGGTGACGTACTATCCAATGGTGCGCAGCCAATAAACCAAGTATTAACCAAATCCAAGCGGGGTAAAGGGTTTCAACAGCTTTTATCTAAGCCCAACTGATCCATAACATGAAAAACAAAAAAGTCCGTTTTTCATCAAAAGTCATGCTGAAAAAAATGGTGGGAACCGGTTTTAAAGTATGGTGACGTACTATCCAATGGTGCGCAGCCAATAAACCAAGTATTAACCAAATCCAAGCGGGGTAAAGGGTTTCAACAGCTTTTATCTAAGCCCAACTGATCCATAACATGAAAAACAAAAAAGTCCGTTTTTCATCAAAAGTCATGCTGAAAAAAATGGTGGGAACCGGTTTTAAAGTATGGTGACGTACTATCCAATGGTGCGCAGCCAATAAACCAAGTATTAACCAAATCCAAGCGGGGTAAAGGGTTTCAACAGCTTTTATCTAAGCCCAACTGATCCATAACATGAAAAACAAAAAAGTCCGTTTTTCATCAAAAGTCATGCTGAAAAAAATGGTGGGAACCGGTTTTAAAGTATGGTGACGTACTATCCAATGGTGCGCAGCCAATAAACCAAGTATTAACCAAATCCAAGCGGGGTAAAGGGTTTCAACAGCTTTTATCTAAGCCCAACTGATCCATAACATGAAAAACAAAAAAGTCCGTTTTTCATCAAAAGTCATGCTGAAAAAAATGGTGGGAACCGGTTTTAAAGTATGGTGACGTACTATCCAATGGTGCGCAGCCAATAAACCAAGTATTAACCAAATCCAAGCGGGGTAAAGGGTTTCAACAGCTTTTATCTAAGCCCAACTGATCCATAACATGAAAAACAAAAAAGTCCGTTTTTCATCAAAAGTCATGCTGAAAAAAATGGTGGGAACCGGTTTTAAAGTATGGTGACGTACTATCCAATGGTGCGCAGCCAATAAACCAAGTATTAACCAAATCCAAGCGGGGTAAAGGGTTTCAACAGCTTTTATCTAAGCCCAACTGATCCATAACATGAAAAACAAAAAAGTCCGTTTTTCATCAAAAGTCATGCTGAAAAAAATGGTGGGAACCGGTTTTAAAGTATGGTGACGTACTATCCAATGGTGCGCAGCCAATAAACCAAGTATTAACCAAATCCAAGCGGGGTAAAGGGTTTCAACAGCTTTTATCTAAGCCCAACTGATCCATAACATGAAAAACAAAAAAGTCCGTTTTTCATCAAAAGTCATGCTGAAAAAAATGGTGGGAACCGGTTTTAAAGTATGGTGACGTACTATCCAATGGTGCGCAGCATAAACCAAGTATTAACCAAATCCAAGCGGGGTAAAGGGTTTCAACAGCTTTTATCTAAGCCAACTGATCCATAACATGAAAAACAAAAAAGTCCGTTTTTCATCAAAAGTCATGCTGAAAAAAATGGTGGGAACCGGTTTTAAAGTATGGTGACGTACTATCCAATGGTGCGCAGCCAATAAACCAAGTATTAACCAAATCCAAGCGGGGTAAAGGGTTTCAAAAAGCTTTTTTATCTAAGCCCAACTGATCCATAACATGAAAAACAAAAAAGTCCGTTTTTCATCAAAAGTCATGCTGAAAAAAATGGTGGGAACCGGTTTTAAAGTATGGTGACGTACTATCCAATGGTGCGCAGCCAATAAACCAAGTATTAACCAAATCCAAGCGGGGTAAAGGGTTTCAACAGCTTTTATCTAAGCCCAACTGATCCATAACATGAAAAACAAAAAAGTCCGTTTTTCATCAAAAGTCATGCTGAAAAAAATGGTGGGAACCGGTTTTAAAGTATGGTGACGTACTATCCAATGGTGCGCAGCCAATAAACCAAGTATTAACCAAATCCAAGCGGGGTAAAGGGTTTCAACAGCTTTTATCTAAGCCCAACTGATCCATAACATGAAAAACAAAAAAGTCCGTTTTTCATCAAAAGTCATGCTGAAAAAAATGGTGGGAACCGGTTTTAAAGTATGGTGACGTACTATCCAATGGTGCGCAGCCAATAAACCAAGTATTAACCAAATCCAAGCGGGGTAAAGGGTTTCAACAGCTTTTATCTAAGCCCAACTGATCCATAACATGAAAAACAAAAAAGTCCGTTTTTCATCAAAAGTCATGCTGAAAAAAATGGTGGGAACCGGTTTTAAAGTATGGTGACGTACTATCCAATGGTGCGCAGCCAATAAACCAAGTATTAACCAAATCCAAGCGGGGTAAAGGGTTTCAACAGCTTTTATCTAAGCCCAACTGATCCATAACATGAAAAACAAAAAAGTCCGTTTTTCATCAAAAGTCATGCTGAAAAAAATGGTGGGAACCGGTTTTAAAGTATGGTGACGTACTATCCAATGGTGCGCAGCCAATAAACCAAGTATTAACCAAATCCAAGCGGGGTAAAGGGTTTCAACAGCTTTTATCTAAGCCCAACTGATCCATAACATGAAAAACAAAAAAGTCCGTTTTTCATCAAAAGTCATGCTGAAAAAAATGGTGGGAACCGGTTTTAAAGTATGGTGACGTACTATCCAATGGTGCGCAGCCAATAAACCAAGTATTAACCAAATCCAAGCGGGGTAAAGGGTTTCAACAGCTTTTATCTAAGCCCAACTGATCCATAACATGAAAAACAAAAAAGTCCGTTTTTCATCAAAAGTCATGCTGAAAAAAATGGTGGGAACCGGTTTTAAAGTATGGTGACGTACTATCCAATGGTGCGCAGCCAATAAACCAAGTATTAACCAAATCCAAGCGGGGTAAAGGGTTTCAACAGCTTTTATCTAAGCCCAACTGATCCATAACATGAAAAACAAAAAAGTCCGTTTTTCATCAAAAGTCATGCTGAAAAAAATGGTGGGAACCGGTTTTAAAGTATGGTGACGTACTATCCAATGGTGCGCAGCCAATAAACCAAGTATTAACCAAATCCAAGCGGGGTAAAGGGTTTCAACAGCTTTTATCTAAGCCCAACTGATCCATAACATGAAAAACAAAAAAGTCCGTTTTTCATCAAAAGTCATGCTGAAAAAAATGGTGGGAACCGGTTTTAAAGTATGGTGACGTACTATCCAATGGTGCGCAGCCAATAAACCAAGTATTAACCAAATCCAAGCGGGGTAAAGGGTTTCAACAGCTTTTATCTAAGCCCAACTGATCCATAACATGAAAAACAAAAAAGTCCGTTTTTCATCAAAAGTCATGCTGAAAAAAATGGTGGGAACCGGTTTTAAAGTATGGTGACGTACTATCCAATGGTGCGCAGCCAATAAACCAAGTATTAACCAAATCCAAGCGGGGTAAAGGGTTTCAACAGCTTTTATCTAAGCCAACTGATCCATAACATGAAAAACAAAAAAGTCCGTTTTTCATCAAAAGTCATGCTGAAAAAAATGGTGGGAACCGGTTTTAAAGTATGGTGACGTACTATCCAATGGTGCGCAGCCAATAAACCAAGTATTAACCAAATCCAAGCGGGGTAAAGGGTTTCAACAGCTTTTATCTAAGCCCAACTGATCCATAACATGAAAAACAAAAAAGTCCGTTTTTCATCAAAAGTCATGCTGAAAAAAATGGTGGGAACCGGTTTTAAAGTATGGTGACGTACTATCCAATGGTGCGCAGCCAATAAACCAAGTATTAACCAAATCCAAGCGGGGTAAAGGGTTTCAACAGCTTTTATCTAAGCCCAACTGATCCATAACATGAAAAACAAAAAAGTCCGTTTTTCATCAAAAGTCATGCTGAAAAAAATGGTGGGAACCGGTTTTAAAGTATGGTGACGTACTATCCAATGGTGCGCAGCCAATAAACCAAGTATTAACCAAATCCAAGCGGGGTAAAGGGTTTCAACAGCTTTTATCTAAGCCCAACTGATCCATAACATGAAAAACAAAAAAGTCCGTTTTTCATCAAAAGTCATGCTGAAAAAAATGGTGGGAACCGGTTTTAAAGTATGGTGACGTACTATCCAATGGTGCGCAGCCAATAAACCAAGTATTAACCAAATCCAAGCGGGGTAAAGGGTTTCAACAGCTTTTATCTAAGCCCAACTGATCCATAACATGAAAAACAAAAAAGTCCGTTTTTCATCAAAAGTCATGCTGAAAAAAATGGTGGGAACCGGTTTTAAAGTATGGTGACGTACTATCCAATGGTGCGCAGCCAATAAACCAAGTATTAACCAAATCCAAGCGGGGTAAAGGGTTTCAACAGCTTTTATCTAAGCCCAACTGATCCATAACATGAAAAACAAAAAAGTCCGTTTTTCATCAAAAGTCATGCTGAAAAAAATGGTGGGAACCGGTTTTAAAGTATGGTGACGTACTATCCAATGGTGCGCAGCCAATAAACCAAGTATTAACCAAATCCAAGCGGGGTAAAGGGTTTCAACAGCTTTTATCTAAGCCCAACTGATCCATAACATGAAAAACAAAAAAGTCCGTTTTTCATCAAAAGTCATGCTGAAAAAAATGGTGGGAACCGGTTTTAAAGTATGGTGACGTACTATCTAATGGTGCGCAGCCAATAAACCAAGTATTAACCAAATCCAAGCGGGGTAAAGGGTTTCAACAGCTTTTATCTAAGCCCAACTGATCCATAACATGAAAAACAAAAAAGTCCGTTTTTCATCAAAAGTCATGCTGAAAAAAATGGTGGGAACCGGTTTTAAAGTATGGTGACGTACTATCCAATGGTGCGCAGCCAATAAACCAAGTATTAACCAAATCCAAGCGGGGTAAAGGGTTTCAACAGCTTTTATCTAAGCCCAACTGATCCATAACAAAAAAGTCCGTTTTTCATCAAAAGTCATGCTGAAAAAAATGGTGGGAACCGGTTTTAAAGTATGGTGACGTACTATCCAATGGTGCGCAGCCAATAAACCAAGTATTAACCAAATCCAAGCGGGGTAAAGGGTTTCAACAGCTTTTATCTAAGCCCAACTGATCCATAACATGAAAAACAAAAAAGTCCGTTTTTCATCAAAAGTCATGCTGAAAAAAATGGTGGGAACCGGTTTTAAAGTATGGTGACGTACTATCCAATGGTGCGCAGCCAATAAACCAAGTATTAACCAAATCCAAGCAGGGTAAAGGGTTTCAACAGCTTTTATCTAAGCCCAACTGATCCATAACATGAAAAACAAAAAAGTCCGTTTTTCATCAAAAGTCATGCTGAAAAAAATGGTGGGAACCGGTTTTAAAGTATGGTGACGTACTATCCAATGGTGCGCAGCCAATAAACCAAGTATTAACCAAATCCAAGCGGGGTAAAGGGTTTCAACAGCTTTTATCTAAGCCCAACTGATCCATAACATGAAAAACAAAAAAGTCCGTTTTTCATCAAAAGTCATGCTGAAAAAAATGGTGGGAACCGGTTTTAAAGTATGGTGACGTACTATCCAATGGTGCGCAGCCAATAAACCAAGTATTCACCAAATCCAAGCGGGGTAAAGGGTTTCAACAGCTTTTATCTAAGCCCAACTGATCCATAACATGAAAAACAAAAAAGTCCGTTTTTCATCAAAAGAGCAGCAGAGAGGGTGAACAGACCACGATTTCGAGCAAAAATAAGGCTTCCAGATAACGTTTTCGAGCAAAAAATGGCCTATACACTACGTTTTCAAGCAAAATATAAGACTTCCAACGAAATCTCATTTAACCAAAAAAAAAGTCTCCATTTTTGTAAAACGGAGATTTTACGATTTTGCTCACAACGATGTGGTCATCCACCCTCTCTGCTGCTAAGGGAGATAAATTCTTTATAGATTAATCTGCCACAACTTATAACATTTACCTACTAAGTTCCCTTGTATTATGACGTCAAAGGAATTTGTCGCCTGCTATATTACCTGTAACTAGGCGCGCCCACGTGACTGTAATGGAGAACATGAGTTTCGAGAATAAAACTTTTTATTGTCGCTTGTGGGCTAAAACTGAATTATTTAAATAGCTGTATTTTTCTTTATCTACATATCTCATGTGTGGGGGTGGGTGGACTAGCAGTAAAGCAGACAGCTAACTCGTTCTTTTCAGTACAGACATTTCTTTATAATCTACGCATTACCTATGTTCGCTCAGCCGGAACGCGAGTGTTTCCTATTCATTGAAGTAGGTGGGCGTGGTTAAAATTCCTTGTATACAGCTCTTTATGAATGTATTTTATCTAGAGAATTATAACAGAGTATATAAAACGCTGTTTTATTTAACAACTAAAATGTTGCAGCATAAAATTGTCTATTTTAAAAATCTCTTATTGTTAAGTATATCAGAAGATATATATATATTAAAAAATCTCTATTCTGTATGACAGCTCCGTGGTGTAATGGTATATCGTGTTTGTCTTGTAAACATAGATCTATCAACTACGTGTGTTCGGTCCCCATAGCAGATACATTATTTGATGGCGAAACGGAAGATGTTTTTTTCTATTAATTGGGGGGGAGGGGCGATCCCCCTCAGCCAAACCAACATTGTAACTCATGCTATCGCATTCTCGGTAGCGTGGGTTGGTGTTTTTTCCAACTCATGCAACCATGAATTAGATTTCATGGGTTGCCATGTTGGTTTGGTTTACCACGCCCACATCATACCATCATCGTTCCATTGAATTATAATCCATCCTTAATTAAGTTAATTAAGTATATGTTATGCCTTAAATTTGCCGCAACACTCGAGCGGAGATATATATGGCATTGTGCCGTCCATGTTGTGACGTCCCCCCCAAGCATATCTTCTGGGCGGTCTAAGATGGCGTTTGCCACCTTAGGCCTCCCGCCGGAGATGTATGTTTCGGGTCCCCTTGGGCTTACTTGGATGCGAAGGCACCCAAGGAGTTCCAAAGATGTGTTGTCATATATGTTTTGTTTTTTTTAATAATTAGAGATACAGTATACTATATTTATAATAAATATAAATAATGGATATCAATGATGTAAATGCTATAATTGCTGAAATCTCAAATTTAAATAATAAAGGGGTATTATTATCTGAAAGTCTCGACTGTGACAGGATTACCTCGGAATATGAAGATATTGAGTATCAGTCTAGTAAGGGTCGTTATGTTTTACCTAGGATGTACAGGCTCGTGAAAGGAATTCAAAAATCCATCAATGCTTGTTTGTACGGTAACGACATTAATGTATTCATAACGCTATTTAGCACCGTTGAAGCAATACGTCAAAAGCTCGGCCAAGAGTATCAAAAACGAGCTGAAATTAGTTCTAAGGTTCGTGATCTTAGAAAAATGTTAAACGAGGAAAAACCCGTATCTTAACCACGTGGGTGTTACTAAAAAAAAAAAATAGGCTTTCGTAAATAATGTAAATAATTTATTTATTTTTTTTTAGCGTTTTTTGTAACACTTACATAGGATTTTCTCCTGAAAGGATACTCAGCAGTTTGGACCTGCCCATGCAGTTATGTGCATAATGGATGATCTGGTCGTAGTAGCAAGTAATCACCGCGACGCCTCCATTTTTACGTAGTTGTTCTTGTTGCCGCGTCGTTAACACAAATCGTTCATCACCGTTCTCAGATATTACAATTCTGAAACCCCCAGCGATGTTATTTCTGAAACATTCACGGATAGCGTCGTACAGTTTAACCCTGTTGAAGATGGATACGTTAGCTTGATGGTACATTATTTAATAACTAAGTTATTTAATAACTAAGCTTTTAATTGTGATAGTTTTACATTTGAAAAATTAGTTCATAAACAATATATGGTAGGTGAATCGCTTACAACTAGATTAGCCCGAGAGCGGCTAGCAGCAATTAAAAAGTTTATACCGGTTCGAGACAGACTTCGCGAGAAACTTCAACAACGACAACAAGCGCAGACTGACTTTTCTGTGTCAAGTGAACAACTGTTTACTCCGATAACAAGTGCGACCAAAGATGTGAAAACAGCAACTGAACGAGCAATATACGGAGATATTCCTAAGGAAGGCAAGCGACGAGAAGTGCCTGTTCTTGGTGTGCTTGAAAAGATAGCAGCAGAGACCGGACAAACACGCGCAGGGATACAACAGTTATCCAGTGATATAAAAACTCAACGCGAAATTGAAGAACGCGAAGAAGCAGCTGCAGGAAGAGACTATTCACCTGAAAGTATATTTACAATCGCAGCATTAAATAGAATTGAAAAACTCGGTACGGATTACGAATTAGCTGATTTTGCTAGAGAAAATTTTCCAAAGGGTATAAGAGAGAATTTATTAAAAGACGAGTTTAAAAGTTTTATAAAAAGCAAAGACACTTGGGCATCAAAAATATATCTAGCGAAACACGGCGGGAATAAAATCACAGCGTTGCAGCACCCTGGTTATAATAACTTTCTAGCTGTGGTTAAAGGCGGTCTACAACCACCACCTTATATGGAGGATCCAATCCCGGAACAAATAGACATAAAAGCAGAAGCCGGTTCTAAGAAAACAAGCGGAAAAGGATATTCGATTAAAAATCCAAAGGATGTCTTTCACTCTACAGTGACATGCCCTGGTAACATTCTAAGTGATATATCACGGTTAGAGGTTCTCATCGGAGGGAAACGAGCCGGAAATAACTCACCGGAAGTAATTAATGAAGCAGCTGATATCTGTAGACGATTATTTGCCGGCGGTATCATGGACATTGATGTATATCGAGAACTTATTGCTGAATTAGTTGAAAATCACAACGATGACAACGTCATTGATGATGAAAATCCAATGGATGTAAGCGATTAATCACTAATTGAAAAACTACTAGTTTTATAACAAGATGATTATACACTACAACCATGATAAACCAGTAAGCGTCTACGTGGTGAACTCACGATTGCCTGTTTATAGAGCATATTACGGAGATGGTTTCGGCAATACCATTGCGGGGTTATTTACAAGAATGGCTCCCAAGGTGGCGCCGTTAGCTAAACAATTATCAATGAAAGCCATTGATGCTATTCGTGATAAGGGAATCAATTTCGTTGGAAATCTTGCAGGAAAGGCATTTTCTGCCGCGAAAGATAAAATAGCATCATTGGTACGAAAGAAACCAGGAATGACTTCGTCAGTGGTGAAACCACTAGTGCTGCCATCAACTACAGTGATGCCTGCAAAAATCAGCAAAGCAATAAATAGTGCAGTGGAAGAAAAACTAGCGCAATTGACTTCGTCACCACCGGTAACAGATAGCGCTATCATGAACGCGATAGCAGGAAGTGGTTTGAAACAAAAAAGAAATTCGAAAAATTTTCAACGACGATAATTATTGCTTTGCAATTCACCAATTGAAAACACTAGTATTTTAATAAAATGTTTAAACGAACAGCTGATCCCGCGTTAGATATGGAAGCCCCAGTGCGCAAAGATGATTCCGTCCGCGATTATCAATACTATTCCTATCATGCAATACAACCCGACCTACGATCGCGAATTGAACTTCAAGTTCAAGATACCAGTAAATACTTTTTGCCATGTGAAGCATTTATTGAAATCGAGGGAAAACTTGTAACAAATGTTGCAGCTGATACCCTATATGCAAATGATCCAAATATCCGAGTTGGTTTCGTCAACAATGGTATAATGGCGTTATTTGAAAGTGCAAGATATCTCATTGATGGAAAAGAAATTGAATCAATAGACCGTGAAGTTGATGTTGCAACAACAATAATCGGGCTAGCAAGATACTCCGATGATTATACAAGATCGGCTGGTCCGTCTATGATGTTTGCAAAGGATACCTCTGATAACGCTGACCACCTTCAATACATTAAAGTGTTAACACCGCAAGACACTTCAGTTGATAATCAACGAGAAGCAACTAATCCAGAACGTCGAGCTAGACCAGGAGCTGCGTTTGATATTCTTGGAGGCGTTAATGGTAATTTCAATTTAGGATTTGCAACACGAAAATTAGCATTGCAAGAACAGCAGCGATATTTTTCATGTGCGATTCCACTCCATCATATATTTGGATTCTGCAGAAATGTCAGAAAAGTCATCTATGGAGCCAAACACACAATCGCGTTAGTGCGAAAAGGCAATGACAATGATGCAATTTGGCGTACTGGTGCCGATGAAGGTAAAGTTGTTTTGAGTAAAATAGTATTATGGATGCCAGTAATGACTCCATCAATTACCACGGAAGAGCGGCTGCTCTCATTTATGGAAACCGGTGGTAAATCATTGCTAAGTTGGCTAACAACAACGACTGATGCTAAAGAGGATAATGTTAATGGTACATTTACATGGCACCTGGCATCAAAACAAGGCGTTTCAGCTCCACGTCATATATTTATAGCGCTGCAGAATCGGAATCGATTAGGTTCCCAAGAACGCAGTCATATGATATTTGATCGGTTAGGGGTAAGTGAGGTTTCACTGAGAATAAACGGACAACAAGAACCATCTGAGGATATACAGCTTAATTACGGAAACAACCAAATAGCACGTGTGTATCATCGGATGCTGTCATATATGGGTCGTGATCAAAATGTTGATACCGGTTTGCAAATATCGCAACTCGATTTTAAGAACTTGTATCCAATTTATTACTTTTCACTGGAACATCTTGATTTAACAAGACAATCCGTTGTTGACATACATTTTAGGGCTCGTATAGATCCTGGTGGTGTTGATTATAGAGCGGTTGCTGTTATTCTCAGCGACAAATCAATGTTGTTAGAAGGGGCTGGCGGACGAATGAGACTCGTTGATGCACCAGTAGAAAATCTATGATTGAAATCGTAAACGATTTTCACAATTAGATCAATTGAAAGCATAAATGTGTTTTACAATAAAATGCCATATAGTGTTGTTAGTGTCAAGCTGACTGATGGTCAGGTCAAGAAATTGCGATCAAAATCCGCTAAAGAATGTGGAACCACAATAACGTTAAAACCAGCGCAGATGTCTGGCGGTACACATAAAATATCATTAACGGATCGTCAAATAAAACATTTCAATGATGCAATGAAAAAACGGCGAGGAGTTCAAATAGAATTTTCGAAAGCTGCAGTCGCGAACATGATAAAATCAGGTGGTATATTTCCACTGTTAGCCGCAATACCAGCATTGATTGCAGCGGCTGCCCCAGCGGTGGCAAAAGCGGCAGCGTTGGGAGCCGTTGGGACCGCGGCAGGGATGGCGTTGAAAAAGGCAACTGGGAAAGGATATAAAAAAAAGGGAAAGGGGTTGTACCTACCAGGAACCCCGTATTCATGGTACAGCGGGAAATCCGTGAACGGATCGGGTCTAAGAAGAATACCAGGAACGGTTTATTAATTCAGAAATCTTCGATTTCCGAATCTTCGATTTCCGAACCTATGGTTCCTATGTCCAATTTTGATTTAATTGATGCTGCTAAAAAACTAGCGATAAAAAACTTCAGAGGGGTTTTTATGAGAGATCAATTACCGAGAAAACCAAATAACGTTGAAACCGGTATTATCAATCTTGATAACAGCAGCGGATCGGGAACTCACTGGGTTGCATACGCGATTGATCCACGTGGGATTGTCTATTTCGATTCATATGGGTTAGCTCCACCAAGCGAGTTTATGCGGTATATAAATTCTTCGATGAAACTCAAAAAGTTTCCGATTTTTTATTCCACGCTGCCAACACAACAATTAAATGATCCACCGATATGCGGCCGTGAAGTATTAAATGTCCTCGCGGAGATTTCATTAAAATCCTTTAGTGAAAATTCAAAGAATTTTCCACCGTGGAAACCACCTCATCTGGTTGTAAACGAATACACGAGTGGGAAATTACAAGGATCAATAAATTGAAAACACAAGTTACGATAACAATAATGATTGATATTTGGGGACAATCTCTGTCAATGTCGGAACCCACCGCGGAAACATCTGCGGGTTCTATCGAGGATGTAAAAAAAATAATTGAAGATGAAATCGCTGAGATGTTAAATTTAGTAAATGTTGACCCGAACGAATTAGTTGTATTTCAAGATCGCCAGGGTAAATTGAAAAGCAGTAATATATCCGTGAATGACATTTTGATACGGCAGAGTGATGCCGCTGAAAACTCTATTGCGCTTTATTCCAACGGTGGACAACTTAAACCTGGTAATCTTATTTCTACGATCACCGACGCGATTGCTACCAACGAACGTGAGCTGAATGATCTTATACGAGGTTATAATAATTTTCGCAAAAATGTCGTACATAAATTCTTTGGAACCCCGCTTGTTGTTGGCATGACTCTAGCTGAAATTAAAGACTTGTTGAATTCATTCTTCGCTAACAAGGAAGCTGGAAGGATGATGACTGCTTCAGAAATCAAGGCAAATTATCTCGAGATTTTTAAACTAAAAGAAGATCAAAAACCCACCAACGACGTCGTTAGTAAGTTTTTTGGATCCCCACCTGTGGCAGACTCGACTCTCGCTGAAATTAGCGAGTTTATTATCAGGCATACTCACAATGCCTACGTCGCTAATAATTTCTTTGGTGTCCCGGCTACATCTACGATGACTCTCAACGATATTATTAGGTTTATGGTGAGACAAACAACACTTAATACCATCGTTGATAAATTTCTTGGGAGAACACGTGAATCTGAAACAACATCGTTGACAGGCCCGACCCTCGCTGAAGTTAAAAGCGCTATTGACGAACAAAAATCCCCTAATGAAATGGTTAATAATTTCTTTGAGAGTTCTAAAAATTACAATATCACGACGACATATTCTCAACTCGACGCGAATTATAGATCCCAAACAGGTTTTGGAGTTAACCTCCTTGTGGTTTCATTTTTTAAACATCACGATAAAAAGGTGATGAAGTATACCGAAATCAATAAAACCTATTCCGACGTTATTGACGATATTATTAAATTAAAGGAAGATCAAAAACCAGTCAATGACATTGTTGATAAGTTTTTTGGTGTCCCGGCTACATCTACGATGACTCTCAAAGATATTTACAATGATATTCTTAAACTAAAAGAAACCTTTGAAAAGGTAAAGATTCCGCATCCACACGGAAGCATTGAAAATATCGTGTATACGGTCGATTATGGGACCTTTGATTGGGTAAAAGAATCTAATGTTAGATTGCCAATCGATATCGGGGAGGGGTCCAGTGGTATCTACAGGATGACGTTAGTCTCTACCAAGCAATTTGATATCATCGTGAAAGGTAAAACCTACTTTGGTGGCACCGCGACAGTAATTATCAATGGTAAAGAAGAATTTGAGATTGTCGCGGTTGATAATACAATTAGATTACCAATACACTGGTGTTTAGAACTCGTATATCATTTTTCCGGCTGAAGTACTAGCAATTCCCGCTAACGATGACAAATAATTGAAAACACTAGTGTTTTTAAAATAACAACAATGACTTTGTCATCGTCGCAATGTCGCTATGATCAGGTCAGAGAATTTCAGACTAGACTCAAAACCCTCGCCGAGGAGTATCAAATAAAAATAAAAAAATACCGACGAAGAATTACCGCAATTGATATTACTATGTACTCGGTGTCAAGCGTTCTCGCTGGCGCCGGAATAATACTTGCATCGGTTACAATGATTGCCCCGGTCGTAGTTCCAATTTGCATTTCTGCGGTGGCTACAATCGGGGGTATATCAACCGGGATAGCAAAAAAGATATCATCATGCAGCCAGAGTAAACTGCAGAATTACTTACTTCAATTTCATATTGCATCAACCGCATATTCGCAATTATCATTGATGATATCATCGTCACTCGATAATACAATTATATCAGATAGTGAATTCTCAGCGATGGTCAGTATTTTTGATTCAGCGATATCAAAATTAGAGCAACAACATGAATATAATAACAATGACAACACCGATGGAATCAGAAAACACAAACCCAAAAAAAACCAAAATGATCTCAATAATCTCAACCATACCAGATTGTGAGTTCTCAGTGATGGTCAGTATTTATGATTCCTCGATACCAAAATTAGAAATAAATCATGAGTATAATAACAATGACAACACCGATGGAATTACTTCAACGAGTAGTGGAGAACACGAACCCAGTACAAACAAGCATGATATCAATAACATCAACGAGTCCTGAATTTAGTGTGAACTTCCCTTCTCCGATTCGAGTGCGTGAGATCGCGCTGGCAAAATTACGAGTATATCATAGCTGGCCTAATATCAGATCGGTTGCATTTGGTGGTCAGCAACCCAATAACACACTGGTGTTCTCGTATAAGAATAAACCCGATGGTACTCCAGAGTGGGAAACTGTTTCGTTACCAACTGGGTCGTACCAAATTAAGCAAATCGATGCTGAAATTCAGCGTAGAATAAAATCAATCACTGGAAAAGAATCAAAAATAGCTATTAATCTTCATCAACCGACGCTCTCGTCGTCGATCGAAATAAGCACAGAGGGATACATTGTAGATATATATAACAGCTCGTTAAGAACAGTGTTAGGATGGCCTGAAAAACCACCGGAAAATTCCACCGCCGACTTAACCACGGACGTACAATCATATCATGAAATCAATCCCAGTTATCGAGATAATTTATCTGATATAAGAAAAGGAAGAATCGCCGATAGATTTATATTTACCAACAAAGACACATTGCAATGGGATTTTATCATTAAAAGAACAACCGACTCATCTGTTACTATTTCATTTACGCTAACTGACGTCCGTGGTTATTTTAATGAAATTAAACAATTATATGACACACAACTAGAACAACTGCGGAAAACAAAATCGCAAAAACACGTTGAAATAATAAATCAACTTATATCGGACATGGAATATATCTATGAACTAATTATTCAAACAATAATTAATGACAACAGCGACAATAAACAACGATTCCTAACCGATTACAATATCACAGAGGACAATCTGCGTAATTTCAAGTTTCCCGGGTACAAAGCTGATGAACTAGCAAGAATTGTTAAAACCGATATCAAGGCGCTACAAAAACAAGATCCATCTGTCCTCCTCAAACATAATAATGACCCAGATGGCGGTGGTAGGCATATCGCTCCGTTCAACGTGAATATATCCTCAGTGATTGCGCTCAATTTAGTATGTGATGCAATTGAAGGAAGCTATCAAATTAATCTCGAACGATCAAATCAAGCTCAGCAAGGATATATTCTTTATTCATTTGCACCAACAGCTCCTCCAGGATTCCTAATTATTGAGAACCCAATTAATCCTGTCTACATGCGATGCCATAATAATTCGTTAACGAGAATTAATTTCAAACTCACAGACCAATCTAATAATCTGATTGATTTACAAGAAGAGGTGTTAGCGATTAGTTTGTTTGTGAAATCCTAAAAATCTTCGATTTTCAACAAAGGATTTTCATCCCCCCCAGACAAGGTCTGGGACACGATATCGTATCGGACTCGATCAAATTTTCGGTAAAAATCTTAGTGATTTTCATCGTAAAAGAATTATTAACCCACAAATGAAACATTTGCAGCAGCAGCAGAGAGGGTGATGACCACATCGTGCAACCTTGAATCGTTTAGGTGTATACGAATTTTATTTTATGACCATTTTTTTTAGACAGAGCAGTTTTAATTATATTTTCTGAAACAAATCGTATTGAAGCCCTACAAATGTCAAAGTATCTACTGGCTTCATTTATCGATTGAAAGCTTCTCTCTTCATTATTTTCTAAATCAAACGATTTAACTCTCCTAGGGGGTTTTGCATGTTTGCCAGTTCCACCTAATTTTGCATTCCGACTTTGTGAGACGGCTTGAAGATTCACAAGACAATTATCAGTCTTCACGCCATTTATGTGATCAATCACAAATCCGTCTTCGATTAATCCATTATGACATTCAAAAATAATTCTGTGACAGAGATATGTTTTATTTCTAGCACTAAACAACAAATACCCCATATTATTTAGATATCCAACCGGGTTTTTTAGTCTGCGGTGCCTGACAACACCATCACTGGAGGCTTCGTAATTAACGAGCACTGGATGAGGTCTGAAATCTTGGCTCATTTATATAATAATATTACTTGTCTAATTTATTATTTGCTTTAATTATAAGTCTATCAATGTAGTCTTGAGGGGTTTTGATGATTTTGTCCTTGATTTTATCAAGGACGTTAGGGTCAATGATTCGTTTGTCATAGTAGCGTTTTAGTTCCCTGTATCGTTTACCCCCACAAGCAAGACACAACTGCGATTTTCCTCTAACGCCCACCCCACATTGGAGGCATGGAAGAGGGCCAAAACTTCCTCGCCTAACGCTTTGTAAATGATACCCACAGAATTCGCTTCTGCATGATTTGTTACACGGGGTTGTTGATCCAATCATTAGCCACTTGCAGTGATTCATTATACTATATTTTTCTATTTAAATACTTGTTTTAATTATAACATGGAGGAATTCAACAGATTATCCAAAATTAAGCCTTCGAAAAATGCTGAATTCAATGCTGATAAGGAGTTTAAGAGATTATTGAAAATCAGTCCTAGATTTAATCTCGATAGACCCAAAAAACGTAACAAACGTCCAAGAGACGGAAACATGAAAGAGTTTAAGAGATTATTGAAAATCAGTCCTAGATTTAATCTCGATAGACCCAAAAAACGTAACAAACGTCCAAGAGACGGAAACATGAAAGAGTTTAAGAGATTATTGAAAATCAGTCCTAGATTTAATCTCGATAGACCAAAAAAACGTAACAAACGTCCAAGAGAGGGAAACATGAAAGAGTTTAAGAGATTATTGAAAATCAGTCCTAGATTTAATCTCGATAGACCAAAAAAACGTAACAAAATCAATCTCGATAAACCAAAAAAAACGTCCAAGAAATTATCCTGGAAAGATGCTCAATTCAATCTCGATATAGTTTCTAATACACCCAAGAATACAATTCTTGATAAAGCCATGATTAGTAAAATCAGAGATTGTTTCAATGAATTTAAGCGTGATGGAGCATCCTATTGTTGGTCAACATTTCGAATTGATGGTGTTGTTGACGCTACCATGAATGATGAAAAAGCAGCAGTGATAATTTCACGTGTTGGGGAAAAACGGTATTTTTTCCGAATCAAATTCATTATTGAAGTCGATGGCAAATGGATTATTAGGGATAAATTTGAACCAATCCTCAAGAATAAAAAAGCTGTCATTGTGAGTAGAGATTCCAAACCAGGGATTCTAACCGGCATTGACAAACCATACTACGAAAGATCTTATCCCGTAACAGCAATGGTTTATGGGATATATCCGTTAAATGATAAACCCGATATCGCAAAACTAGCTCCTATGAAATATTCGTCAGGGCTTAATTGTGTAGCAGAACGAATAATAGAACACTTCACAAATGCATCCCGAGGAAATAAACTAACTGATCTGCGACGTAGGAAAATAACCGAATGGGAACTGACAGTGAAACAGCATGGTGCAAAGATTTCTGATATAGCTAAATTAGAAGCATCATTAAAATTCCCAATATCAGTAACAACAATAACCGGAGAAGTATTATACGAACCGAAATATCAATCGCGAGGAGCACCAATACAGATAATTGATCATAACAAACACGCGTGGACACCTGCGGTAACAGTATTTCCACGAGAACGAACCGTGAAATATATCCCTAAGGAGTTCGTCCGGGATGTTTTCTATGAAGAGAGATTATTTGATGCTATTCATGCGTTGTGTAAAGATGATCCTGTGTCAGTGTGGTTACTTAGAAGTGATGAAGATCCCGAAATAGGATTTGATCAATTTGTAAAACCAAATGGTGAATTATATCGCGTTGAAGAATTAGATAACAGAATGAGAAAAATCGCTAGTGATTTTTCACCAGATAGTTCCCATGAAAAACTTTTCACGGATAGTTTTACTATTCCATCAGTGGTAGCTCACTTCGCAAGAGAAAAAAACTCATGGCGTCCAACACGAAGTGATTTTCTCGAGGATGTTAAATTGAGTTGCGTCGAATTTGGTCATGGAGGACTGTGGAATACGAATTACTCACGTGATGGTATGATTTCAATTGATATATCCGCGTGTTACCCCGGAAGTTTTCTCGGATATGGGGAATGCGCTGAGTACTTCAAACGATTTGGACATCCCACGCATGAAATGACTCGTGTTGCGATTAATGGACCATTGCCTGATTTTGATTTAACCGGATTCGCTCGTGTGATATCATTCGAATTAGCTACAGGGTTACATCCGTGTAGTTATGTTTGGCTCGGTAGACATCTATCTGAAAAGGCCTGGATGCCAATAGTGCTATTGAGATATATGATTGATTGTGGTATGCTAATATCGTTGATTGTTTCCGAGGCTATTATATGCTATCGAGCTCAGAAAGAAGTTTGGCTACCACAACCCGATCTAGATCGTATAATCAACGAATTGCGAAAACAATTCCCTGATTTCAATGAAGAACAAATCATGAATTGGTCTAAGAAGTTATTTGAAATTAAAAAAGAACAAGCAAAGGATCTCGGACGAAGAATAATCGGTAAATTTACCCAGGGTGGACGATACGACAACGCAAAATACTCTTCGCGGTTGATCACAGATGTCGCTGAATACGATTTTATTGTAGCGGATTTAATGAAGCAGGGAAAACTTGTATCCCGTAAGGATGCTTTTCTATCCAATGGTGAGAAAATGGGTACGGTTGTTACCTACTGTGATGGATATAATTCCCAGTACACACATTTGAGAAGTTCAATGCTAGCCTATGCTTCTATTAATCTATTTTCGATGATAAATAGATTTCCTAATACCGCGGTTAGAGTGGCCACTGATTCGATGTATATACACAATAAGTACAAATCAGCTGTAGCTAAATTCACAGATCCCGAAGAAAATTGGGGGTGTTGGCGATTTAAAAAGGAGATGCTACATGAGTATTGTGAATCCGCAGACGTTGCCATGGATGATAAATATCTTTGTTGTAACCGTATTGAAATTCAATCAGAATTTTCTAATGCACCACCGGTATCTGATCCAATCTGTAGATATAAAACAGTTTATTTAAACGGTTGTGGTGGGTCAGGAAAGACAACTCGTGCAATTGAATTATATCGTAGTAAAAATCCTACGGATTTCACAAACATGATTGTGCTAACACCGACTCACAGACTCGCCAGAGAGATGATACAGCGAGGGGTAAATGCTTGTACTTACCATAGTTTCTTTCGATGGAAGGGTGACAAATGGACTCCCGAGCGTATGGGTGATAAATTCATTCCTGAAATCATAATTTGGGATGAAATATGCACAGTGTCATTAGATGTATTACAAATATTTCTCGAGTGGTTGTTAAACAAAAACACAAAAGTCGTCATGTGCGGTGATCACGGCCAACCACCACCATTTGTCGGTGCATCTCCACATGAATGGCTAAGGGGTTTTGTAGACTACTATGAAGAAATCACCACTGATTATAGATCACTTGATGAACGATTACGAGAATTTAAGAAACTAATTAGATTACAACCGGATAGAATCCAGTGCGAAATAGCGCGTGAAGTGATTTCAGAAACTCAAATAAACGATTTCTGGGAAACATGGAGACCAAATGATTTGATAATTGCAAGTAGAAAAATAGTCAGGGATACACTTCAGATGAAGTTATTTGAATTACATAAAGAAAAATTTGCAACGCTTCCAGTACCCCTTTGTTATAGGCCATCGGATACACGAAAACAGAACACTGAAGTTGATATTCCAGGACAGAGTGAAAAACAAATTCTCGTATTAAATGATATTGTGCTGGTTGATATCAATGTCGTTGAAGATGCATTGCGTGCTAATAAATCCCCGTGGACTCTAGGATACGCAGCAACAATACACTCTTCACAGGGATTGACTATATCGGATACAATTGTTTGGATGGTGGATAATCACATCGAATGGTCGAATTTAGTCTATCTCGCAGTATCCAGAGTACGAAACATAAATCAACTTCGAAGAATTGTCCTCGATGATAATGACACCACAATAAATGATATTGATGTTAGCATCATTAATAAAAAACTCTCCGGTTACAAACAACAGGACAAAAAAAAACAACGAGAATTTGATATTGATGCTGAATTAATAATCACTTTGAAGAAACAACAGAATAATCACTGCGCGAGTTGCAATTGTATAATGCGTTGGCAGTATTCGGATAGGGATCCTCGCCAATTCACCGTAGACAGAAAAAATAACAGTCTCGGTCATGTCAGAAATAATGTGATGTTGACTTGTCTTGAGTGCAATAGACGCAACGGTGCTAGTTAAGACCATGCGGTGGTAATTGAGTATCCTCGGGAATTACCTGTAGTTGTTGTCGAGTAAAACCCCGCTGAGGGGCAGTTGAATCCAGTTTATAGATTGCTGGTCTACCCGTAGATCGTGTTATACTAGATATCTTATGCGTAGTGACGCTCCAAATAGGATCAGTAGCCCTTTTTCTGCCACCTTCAAGCTCTCCTGGTTCGTATAAGTACCTCACAATGACATTACTACCAAGAATTGGTTGGGAAACGCTAGAATCTTTTTGTGGTTGTACGGGTATAGACTTCTTTTTAATCGCGTTGATAGGTTTCATGTTGATTGTTCTAGTAATCTCGTTATTCAGTGCAGTAATCACAGATGGTAATCTTTTAACCCATTCACGGGATCGCTTTTCTTGAATGAATTCTTTTGCGTATTGATATCCAAATAACCGCTCAGCAATCGTCCGATTAAATCGTTCTACAATGGCCTGATCGCGATGTAGCGCAGTATGCCCTCGTCGTATGGTGACATTATGATGTTTCATTGTAGATAACACTGCACCCTGAAATTCCTTGCCAGGATCAACCTGCAATAGATTTGGCCAGTGCAGAGGACCTCGTCGATAAATCCTCTCAAATGCAGAAGCAACTTCAGTGGCTGATTTTGTTTTTAACGGTTCTGCTTCTTTGTATCGACTTGCAATATCAACTACGGTTAAAGCGTATTTGTAACCACGATCATGAGGCAGAAATAATATATCAGCCTGATGAACTTCATTAGGAGCGGTCACATCAAAATGCGAGAATTGAATTTGTTTAGGCGGTGGTAGATAAATTTGCCATAGTGCCTGTTTGGATAACCAATTAGCCGCAGTGGTTTTTTTCACTTTTGCAGCACTAGCGAGTTTATGGACTGCTGATTTACCCCTCCAGTATCCTCTTGGGGAATAATAAATTGATTCCATATTATTAATTACCGGCACCTAACATCAATTTACTTTTCATAGCCGATTTTATCAAAAAGGAAGCCAATTTTTCTTTGAAGGATTTATCAGGAATAGCATTTAACGCATGAATTAATTTCACATCTGCTAGATGTCTGTGTTGCAGATTGCTGCTTTTATAAGCAACATCATGAAGGTGACAGGCCTTATCAATGGCGTTTATTGGTTCTTCACCGGGGTTGGGTTGATTTTGATTATTGAGTCTGATATCAAGTCTGGTTCCCGGTCCACAGTAGCTATATCCTGGGAGGTGCTTTTCTCCGGGGTACTTTGCCCATGGGGTTCCAGGGAGCTTTGCCAATTTGGCTGCGATATCACCTCCTCGTTTTTTTTTAAATCAGATTTCATAGACACAAATCTAAATTTCTTTGTACCACATTGCACGCATTTACCAGAAAGCGCTGATCGGTTATTTTTAGTTGTAACCGTCGTCACATCATCTGTGCCAGTACGCGTTTTACACTTCACACAATATAGATCCATAATTTATGTATATAAATATGGATATAATTGATTTTTCGGCGACTAAAACAAGAGAACCAATTAAGCATCATGCAGCGCTACCAAACTCTATCCGGATGATTATAATCGGGCCATCTGGATCCGGTAAAACGCAATTGTTGCTCAATTTAATAATGAGATGGATGAAGTGGGATAAGTTGTATTTAATTGCCCCTAGCGTAGACGACCAACGATGTTATGAAGTGCTAAAAGATTTTAACGACAGCGCGGTAGAAAAATCCGGAGAGGGTATTATTGAATTTATAACCGATATCGATGAAGCACCGAGTATTGATGATATTGATGGAGATATTAACAATTTAGTCGTATACGACGATATAATGTTAGATAAACAAAAAAATCCTGCTAGGATCTTTTCCAGAGGCAGGCATAAAAACACTGATGTGATATATGTCACTCAACGCTACACTCAGATTCCAAAAGTGATCAGAGATAATTGCAATATTCTTGCTGTATTCAACGGAGTTGATACTCATACTCTTAGAAATATATGGCAGACATGGTGTTCTGATATGGACTTCAATCAATTTAAAAACTTCTTTAGTCATGCTCAGTCAAAACCACACGGATTCGCAACAATAAATCTACATGATCCTCGGACACGATATCGTATCGGACTGGATCAAATATTCGGTTAAAATCTATAAAGAATTATTAACATGTAGCAGCAGAGAGGGTGGATGACCACATCGTTGTGAGCAAAATCGTAAAATCTCCCTTTTGCAAAAATGGAGACTTTTTTTTTGGTTAAATGAGATTTCGTTGGAAGTCTTATATTTTGCTTGAAAACGTAGTGTATAGGCCATTTTTTGCTCGAAAACGTTATCTGGAAGCCTTATTTTTGCTCGAAATCGTGGTCTGTTCACCCTCTCTGCTGCTAAAAGTCATGCTGAAAAAAATGGTGGGAACCGGTTTTAAAGTATGGTGACGTACTATCCAATGGTGCGCAGCCAATAAACCAAGTATTAACCAAATCCAAGCGGGGTAAAGGGTTTCAACAGCTTTTATCTAAGCCCAACTGATCCATAACATGAAAAACAAAAAAGTCCGTTTTTCATCAAAAGTCATGCTGAAAAAAATGGTGGGAACCGGTTTTAAAGTATGGTGACGTACTATCCAATGGTGCGCAGCCAATAAACCAAGTATTAACCATATCCAAGCGGGGTAAAGGGTTTCAACAGCTTTTATCTAAGCCCAACTGATCCATAACATGAAAAACAAAAAAGTCCGTTTTTCATCAAAAGTCATGCTGAAAAAAATGGTGGGAACCGGTTTTAAAGTATGGTGACGTACTATCCAATGGTGCGCAGCCAATAAACCAAGTATTAACCAAATCCAAGCGGGGTAAAGGGTTTCAACAGCTTTTATCTAAGCCCAACTGATCCATAACATGAAAAACAAAAAAGTCCGTTTTTCATCAAAAGTCATGCTGAAAAAAATGGTGGGAACCGGTTTTAAAGTATGGTGACGTACTATCCAATGGTGCGCAGCCAATAAACCAAGTATTAACCAAATCCAAGCGGGGTAAAGGGTTTCAACAGCTTTTATCTAAGCCCAACTGATCCATAACATGAAAAACAAAAAAGTCCGTTTTTCATCAAAAGTCATGCTGATAAAAATGGTGGGAACCGGTTTTAAAGTATGGTGACGTACTATCCAATGGTGCGCAGCCAATAAACCAAGTATTAACCAAATCCAAGCGGGGTAAAGGGTTTCAACAGCTTTTATCTAAGCCCAACTGATCCATAACATGAAAAACAAAAAAGTCCGTTTTTCATCAAAAATCATGCTGAAAAAAATGGTGGGAACCGGTTTTAAAGTATGGTGACGTACTATCCAATGGTGCGCAGCCAATAAACCAAGTATTAACCAAATCCAAGCGGGGTAAAGGGTTTCAACAGCTTTTATCTAAGCCCAACTGATCCATAACATGAAAAACAAAAAAGTCCGTTTTTCATCAAAAGTCATGCTGAAAAAAATGGTGGGAACCGGTTTTAAAGTATGGTGACGTACTATCCAATGGTGCGCAGCCAATAAACCAAGTATTAACCAAATCCAAGCGGGGTAAAGGGTTTCAACAGCTTTTATCTAAGCCCAACTGATCCATAACATGAAAAACAAAAAAGTCCGTTTTTCATCAAAAGTCATGCTGAAAAAAATGGTGGGAACCGGTTTTAAAGTATGGTGACGTACTATCCAATGGTGCGCAGCCAATAAACCAAGTATTAACCAAATCCAAGCTGGGTAAAGGGTTTCAACAGCTTTTATCTAAGCCCAACTGATCCATAACATGAAAAACAAAAAAGTCCGTTTTTCATCAAAAGTCATGCTGAAAAAAATGGTGGGAACCGGTTTTAAAGTATGGTGACGTACTA
Organism: Unio pictorum; assembly: GCA_030141615.1. Taxonomy (NCBI): domain Eukaryota; kingdom Metazoa; phylum Mollusca; class Bivalvia; order Unionida; family Unionidae; genus Unio; species Unio pictorum. The sequence continues at coordinate 109,754 of JARLTB010000255.1, read as the reverse complement.
TCCAATGGTGCGCAGCCAATAAACCAAGTATTAACCAAATCCAAGCGGGGTAAAGGGTTTCAACAGCTTTTATCTAAGCCCAACTGATCCATAACATGAAAAACAAAAAAGTCCGTTTTTCATCAAAAGTCATGCTGAAAAAAATGGTGGGAACCGGTTTTAAAGTATGGTGACGTACTATCCAATGGTGCGCAGCCAATAAACCAAGTATTAACCAAATCCAAGCGGGGTAAAGGGTTTCAACAGCTTTTATCTAAGCCCAACTGATCCATAACATGAAAAACAAAAAAGTCCGTTTTTCATCAAAAGTCATGCTGAAAAAAATGGTGGGAACCGGTTTTAAAGTATGGTGACGTACTATCTAATGGTGCGCAGCCAATAAACCAAGTATTAACCAAATCCAAGCGGGGTAAAGGGTTTCAACAGCTTTTATCTAAGCCAAACTGATCCATAACATGAAAAACAAAAAAGTCCGTTTTTCATCAAAAGTCATGCTGAAAAAAATGGTGGGAACCGGTTTTAAAGTATGGTGACGTACTATCCAATGGTGCGCAGCCAATAAACCAAGTATTAACCAAATCCAAGCGGGGTAAAGGGTTTCAACAGCTTTTATCTAAGCCCAACTGATCCATAACAAAAAAGTCCGTTTTTCATCAAAAGTCATGCTGAAAAAAATGGTGGGAACCGGTTTTAAAGTATGGTGACGTACTATCCAATGGTGCGCAGCCAATAAACCAAGTATTAACCAAATCCAAGCGGGGTAAAGGGTTTCAACAGCTTTTATCTAAGCCCAACTGATCCATAACATGAAAAACAAAAAAGTCCGTTTTTCATCAAAAGTCATGCTGAAAAAAATGGTGGGAACCGGTTTTAAAGTATGGTGACGTACTATCCAATGGTGCGCAGCCAATAAACCAAGTATTAACCAAATCCAAGCAGGGTAAAGGGTTTCAACAGCTTTTATCTAAGCCCAACTGATCCATAACATGAAAAACAAAAAAGTCCGTTTTTCATCAAAAGTCATGCTGAAAAAAATGGTGGGAACCGGTTTTAAAGTATGGTGACGTACTATCCAATGGTGCGCAGCCAATAAACCAAGTATTAACCAAATCCAAGCGGGGTAAAGGGTTTCAACAGCTTTTATCTAAGCCCAACTGATCCATAACATGAAAAACAAAAAAGTCCGTTTTTCATCAAAAGTCATGCTGAAAAAAATGGTGGGAACCGGTTTTAAAGTATGGTGACGTACTATCCAATGGTGCGCAGCCAATAAACCAAGTATTAACCAAATCCAAGCGGGGTAAAGGGTTTCAACAGCTTTTATCTAAGCCCAACTGATCCATAACATGAAAAACAAAAAAGTCCGTTTTTCATCAAAAGTCATGCTGAAAAAAATGGTGGGAACCGGTTTTAAAGTATGGTGACGTACTATCCAATGGTGCGCAGCCAATAAACCAAGTATTCACCAAATCCAAGCGGGGTAAAGGGTTTCAACAGCTTTTATCTAAGCCCAACTGATCCATAACATGAAAAACAAAAAAGTCCGTTTTTCATCAAAAGTCATGCTGAAAAAAATGGTGGGAACCGGTTTTAAAGTATGGTGACGTACTATCCAATGGTGCGCAGCCAATAAACCAAGTATTAACCAAATCCAAGCGGGGTAAAGGGTTTCAACAGCTTTTATCTAAGCCCAACTGATCCATAACATGAAAAACAAAAAAGTCCGTTTTTCATCAAAAGTCATGCTGAAAAAAATGGTGGGAACCGGTTTTAAAGTATGGTGACGTACTATCCAATGGTGCGCAGCCAATAAACCAAGTATTAACCAAATCCAAGCGGGGTAAAGGGTTTCAACAGCTTTTATCTAAGCCCAACTGATCCATAACATGAAAAACAAAAAAGTCCGTTTTTCATCAAAAGTCATGCTGAAAAAAATGGTGGGAACCGGTTTTAAAGTATGGTGACGTACTATCCAATGGTGCGCAGCCAATAAACCAAGTATTAACCAAATCCAAGCGGGGTAAAGGGTTTCAACAGCTTTTATCTAAGCCCAACTGATCCATAACATGAAAAACAAAAAAGTCCGTTTTTCATCAAAAGTCATGCTGAAAAAAATGGTAGGAACCGGTTTTAAAGTATGGTGACCGACTATCCAATGGTGCGCAGCCAATAAACCAAGTCTTAACCAAATCCAAGCGGGGTAAAGGGTTTCAACAGCTTTTATCTAAGCCCAACTGATCCATAACATGAAAAACAAAAAAGTCCGTTTTTCATCAAAAGTCATGCTGAAAAAAATGGTGGGAACCGGTTTTAAAGTATGGTGACGTACTATCCAATGGTGCGCAGCCAATAAACCAAGTATTAACCAAATCCAAGCGGGGTAAAGGGTTTCAACAGCTTTTATCTAAGCCCAACTGATCCATAACATGAAAAACAAAAAAGTCCGTTTTTCATCAAAAGTCATGCTGAAAAAAATGGTGGGAACCGGTTTTAAAGTATGGTGACGTACTATCCAATGGTGCGCAGCCAATAAACCAAGTATTAACCAAATCCAAGCGGGGTAAAGGGTTTCAACAGCTTTTATCTAAGCCCAACTGATCCATAACATGAAAAACAAAAAAGTCCGTTTTTCATCAAAAGTCATGCTGAAAAAAATGGTGGGAACCGGTTTTAAAGTATGGTGACGTACTATCCAATGGTGCGCAGCCAATAAACCAAGTATTAACCAAATCCAAGCAGGGTAAAGGGTTTCAACAGCTTTTATCTAAGCCCAACTGATCCATAACATGAAAAACAAAAAAGTCCGTTTTTCATCAAAAGTCATGCTGAAAAAAATGGTGGGAACCGGTTTTAAAGTATGGTGACGTACTATCCAATGGTGCGCAGCCAATAAACCAAGTATTAACCAAATCCAAGCGGGGTAAAGGGTTTCAACAGCTTTTATCTAAGCCCAACTGATCCATAACATGAAAAACAAAAAAGTCCGTTTTTCATCAAAAGTCATGCTGAAAAAAATGGTGGGAACCGGTTTTAAAGTATGGTGACGTACTATCCAATGGTGCGCAGCCAATAAACCAAGTATTAACCAAATCCAAGCGGGGTAAAGGGTTTCAACAGCTTTTATCTAAGCCCAACTGATCCATAACATGAAAAACAAAAAAGTCCGTTTTTCATCAAAAGTCATGCTGAAAAAAATGGTGGGAACCGGTTTTAAAGTATGGTGACGTACTATCCAATGGTGCGCAGCCAATAAACCAAGTATTAACCAAATCCAAGCGGGGTAAAGGGTTTCAACAGCTTTTATCTAAGCCCAACTGCATAACATGAAAAACAAAAAAGTCCGTTTTTCATCAAAAGTCATGCTGAAAAAAATGGTGGGAACCGGTTTTAAAGTATGGTGACGTACTATCCAATGGTGCGCAGCCAATAAACCAAGTATTAACCAAATCCAAGCGGGGTAAAGGGTTTCAACAGCTTTTATCTAAGCCCAACTGATCCATAACATGAAAAACAAAAAAGTCCGTTTTTCATCAAAAGTCATGCTGAAAAAAATGGTGGGAACCGGTTTTAAAGTATGGTGACGTACTATCCAATGGTGCGCAGCCAATAAACCAAGTATTAACCAAATCCAAGCGGGGTAAAGGGTTTCAACAGCTTTTATCTAAGCCCAACTGATCCATAACATGAAAAACAAAAAAGTCCGTTTTTCATCAAAAGTCATGCTGAAAAAAATGGTGGGAACCGGTTTTAAAGTATGGTGACGTACTATCCAATGGTGCGCAGCCAATAAACCAAGTATTAACCAAATCCAAGCGGGGTAAAGGGTTTCAACAGCTTTTATCTAAGCCCAACTGATCCATAACATGAAAAACAAAAAAGTCCGTTTTTCATCAAAAGTCATGCTGAAAAAAATGGTGGGAACCGGTTTTAAAGTATGGTGACGTACTATCCAATGGTGCGCAGCCAATAAACCAAGTATTAACCAAATCCAAGCGGGGTAAAGGGTTTCAACAGCTTTTATCTAAGCCCAACTGATCCATAACATGAAAAACAAAAAAGTCCGTTTTTCATCAAAAGTCATGCTGAAAAAAATGGTGGGAACCGGTTTTAAAGTATGGTGACGTACTATCCAATGGTGCGCAGCCAATAAACCAAGTATTAACCAAATCCAAGCGGGGTAAAGGGTTTCAACAGCTTTTATCTAAGCCCAACTGATCCATAACATGAAAAACAAAAAAGTCCGTTTTTCATCAAAAGTCATGCTGAAAAAAATGGTGGGAACCGGTTTTAAAGTATGGTGACGTACTATCCAATGGTGCGCAGCCAATAAACCAAGTATTAACCAAATCCAAGCGGGGTAAAGGGTTTCAACAGCTTTTATCTAAGCCCAACTGATCCATAACATGAAAAACAAAAAAGTCCGTTTTTCATCAAAAGTCATGCTGAAAAAAATGGTGGGAACCGGTTTTAAAGTATGGTGACGTACTATCCAATGGTGCGCAGCCAATAAACCAAGTATTAACCAAATCCAAGCGGGGTAAAGGGTTTCAACAGCTTTTATCTAAGCCCAACTGATCCATAACATGAAAAACAAAAAAGTCCGTTTTTCATCAAAAGTCATGCTGAAAAAAATGGTGGGAACCGGTTTTAAAGTATGGTGACGTACTATCCAATGGTGCGCAGCCAATAAACCAAGTATTAACCAAATCCAAGCGGGGTAAAGGGTTTCAACAGCTTTTATCTAAGCCCAACTGATCCATAACATGAAAAACAAAAAAGTCCGTTTTTCATCAAAAGTCATGCTGAAAAAAATGGTGGGAACCGGTTTTAAAGTATGGTGACGTACTATCCAATGGTGCGCAGCCAATAAACCAAGTATTAACCAAATCCAAGCGGGGTAAAGGGTTTCAACAGCTTTTATCTAAGCCCAACTGATCCATAACATGAAAAACAAAAAAGTCCGTTTTTCATCAAAAGTCATGCTGAAAAAAATGGTGGGAACCGGTTTTAAAGTATGGTGACGTACTATCCAATGGTGCGCAGCCAATAAACCAAGTATTAACCAAATCCAAGCGGGGTAAAGGGTTTCAACAGCTTTTATCTAAGCCCAACTGATCCATAACATGAAAAACAAAAAAGTCCGTTTTTCATCAAAAGTCATGCTGAAAAAAATGGTGGGAACCGGTTTTAAAGTATGGTGACGTACTATCCAATGGTGCGCAGCCAATAAACCAAGTATTAACCAAATCCAAGCGGGGTAAAGGGTTTCAACAGCTTTTATCTAAGCCCAACTGATCCATAACATGAAAAACAAAAAAGTCCGTTTTTCATCAAAAGTCATGCTGAAAAAAATGGTGGGAACCGGTTTTAAAGTATGGTGACGTACTATCCAATGGTGCGCAGCCAATAAACCAAGTATTAACCAAATCCAAGCGGGGTAAAGGGTTTCAACAGCTTTTATCTAAGCCCAACTGATCCATAACATGAAAAACAAAAAAGTCCGTTTTTCATCAAAAGTCATGCTGAAAAAAATGGTGGGAACCGGTTTTAAAGTATGGTGACGTACTATCCAATGGTGCGCAGCCAATAAACCAAGTATTAACCAAATCCAAGCGGGGTAAAGGGTTTCAACAGCTTTTATCTAAGCCCAACTGATCCATAACATGAAAAACAAAAAAGTCCGTTTTTCATCAAAAGTCATGCTGAAAAAAATGGTGGGAACCGGTTTTAAAGTATGGTGACGTACTATCCAATGGTGCGCAGCCAATAAACCAAGTATTAACCAAATCCAAGCGGGGTAAAGGGTTTCAACAGCTTTTATCTAAGCCCAACTGATCCATAACATGAAAAACAAAAAAGTCCGTTTTTCATCAAAAGTCATGCTGAAAAAAATGGTGGGAACCGGTTTTAAAGTATGGTGACGTACTATCCAATGGTGCGCAGCCAATAAACCAAGTATTAACCAAATCCAAGCGGGGTAAAGGGTTTCAACAGCTTTTATCTAAGCCCAACTGATCCATAACATGAAAAACAAAAAAGTCCGTTTTTCATCAAAAGTCATGCTGAAAAAAATGGTGGGAACCGGTTTTAAAGTATGGTGACGTACTATCCAATGGTGCGCAGCCAATAAACCAAGTATTAACCAAATCCAAGCGGGGTAAAGGGTTTCAACAGCTTTTATCTAAGCCCAACTGATCCATAACATGAAAAACAAAAAAGTCCGTTTTTCATCAAAAGTCATGCTGAAAAAAATGGTGGGAACCGGTTTTAAAGTATGGTGACGTACTATCCAATGGTGCGCAGCCAATAAACCAAGTATTAACCAAATCCAAGCGGGGTAAAGGGTTTCAACAGCTTTTATCTAAGCCCAACTGATCCATAACATGAAAAACAAAAAAGTCCGTTTTTCATCAAAAGTCATGCTGAAAAAAATGGTGGGAACCGGTTTTAAAGTATGGTGACGTACTATCCAATGGTGCGCAGCCAATAAACCAAGTATTAACCAAATCCAAGCGGGGTAAAGGGTTTCAACAGCTTTTATCTAAGCCCAACTGATCCATAACATGAAAAACAAAAAAGTCCGTTTTTCATCAAAAGTCATGCTGAAAAAAATGGTGGGAACCGGTTTTAAAGTATGGTGACGTACTATCCAATGGTGCGCAGCCAATAAACCAAGTATTAACCAAATCCAAGCGGGGTAAAGGGTTTCAACAGCTTTTATCTAAGCCCAACTGATCCATAACATGAAAAACAAAAAAGTCCGTTTTTCATCAAAAGTCATGCTGAAAAAAATGGTGGGAACCGGTTTTAAAGTATGGTGACGTACTATCCAATGGTGCGCAGCCAATAAACCAAGTATTAACCAAATCCAAGCGGGGTAAAGGGTTTCAACAGCTTTTATCTAAGCCCAACTGATCCATAACATGAAAAACAAAAAAGTCCGTTTTTCATCAAAAGTCATGCTGAAAAAAATGGTGGGAACCGGTTTTAAAGTATGGTGACGTACTATCCAATGGTGCGCAGCCAATAAACCAAGTATTAACCAAATCCAAGCGGGGTAAAGGGTTTCAACAGCTTTTATCTAAGCCCAACTGATCCATAACATGAAAAACAAAAAAGTCCGTTTTTCATCAAAAGTCATGCTGAAAAAAATGGTGGGAACCGGTTTTAAAGTATGGTGACGTACTATCCAATGGTGCGCAGCCAATAAACCAAGTATTAACCAAATCCAAGCGGGGTAAAGGGTTTCAACAGCTTTTATCTAAGCCCAACTGATCCATAACATGAAAAACAAAAAAGTCCGTTTTTCATCAAAAGTCATGCTGAAAAAAATGGTGGGAACCGGTTTTAAAGTATGGTGACGTACTATCCAATGGTGCGCAGCCAATAAACCAAGTATTAACCAAATCCAAGCGGGGTAAAGGGTTTCAACAGCTTTTATCTAACCCAACTGATCCATAACATGAAAAACAAAAAAGTCCGTTTTTCATCAAAAGTCATGCTGAAAAAAATGGTGGGAACCGGTTTTAAAGTATGGTGACGTACTATCCAATGGTGCGCAGCCAATAAACCAAGTATTAACCAAATCCAAGCGGGGTAAAGGGTTTCAACAGCTTTTATCTAAGCCCAACTGATCCATAACATGAAAAACAAAAAAGTCCGTTTTTCATCAAAAGTCATGCTGAAAAAAATGGTGGGAACCGGTTTTAAAGTATGGTGACGTACTATCCAATGGTGCGCAGCCAATAAACCAAGTATTAACCAAATCCAAGCGGGGTAAAGGGTTTCAACAGCTTTTATCTAAGCCCAACTGATCCATAACATGAAAAACAAAAAAGTCCGTTTTTCATCAAAAGTCATGCTGAAAAAAATGGTGGGAACCGGTTTTAAAGTATGGTGACGTACTATCCAATGGTGCGCAGCCAATAAACCAAGTATTAACCAAATCCAAGCGGGGTAAAGGGTTTCAACAGCTTTTATCTAAGCCCAACTGATCCATAACATGAAAAACAAAAAAGTCCGTTTTTCATCAAAAGTCATGCTGAAAAAAATGGTGGGAACCGGTTTTAAAGTATGGTGACGTACTATCCAATGGTGCGCAGCCAATAAACCAAGTATTAACCAAATCCAAGCGGGGTAAAGGGTTTCAACAGCTTTTATCTAAGCCCAACTGATCCATAACATGAAAAACAAAAAAGTCCGTTTTTCATCAAAAGTCATGCTGAAAAAAATGGTGGGAACCGGTTTTAAAGTATGGTGACGTACTATCCAATGGTGCGCAGCCAATAAACCAAGTATTAACCAAATCCAAGCGGGGTAAAGGGTTTCAACAGCTTTTATCTAAGCCCAACTGATCCATAACATGAAAAACAAAAAAGTCCGTTTTTCATCAAAAGTCATGCTGAAAAAAATGGTGGGAACCGGTTTTAAAGTATGGTGACGTACTATCCAATGGTGCGCAGCCAATAAACCAAGTATTAACCAAATCCAAGCGGGGTAAAGGGTTTCAACAGCTTTTATCTAAGCCCAACTGATCCATAACATGAAAAACAAAAAAGTCCGTTTTTCATCAAAAGTCATGCTGAAAAAAATGGTGGGAACCGGTTTTAAAGTATGGTGACGTACTATCCAATGGTGCGCAGCCAATAAACCAAGTATTAACCAAATCCAAGCGGGGTAAAGGGTTTCAACAGCTTTTATCTAAGCCCAACTGATCCATAACATGAAAAACAAAAAAGTCCGTTTTTCATCAAAAGTCATGCTGAAAAAAATGGTGGGAACCGGTTTTAAAGTATGGTGACGTACTATCCAATGGTGCGCAGCCAATAAACCAAGTATTAACCAAATCCAAGCGGGGTAAAGGGTTTCAACAGCTTTTATCTAAGCCCAACTGATCCATAACATGAAAAACAAAAAAGTCCGTTTTTCATCAAAAGTCATGCTGAAAAAAATGGTGGGAACCGGTTTTAAAGTATGGTGACGTACTATCCAATGGTGCGCAGCCAATAAACCAAGAATTAACCAAATCCAAGCGGGGTAAAGGGTTTCAACAGCTTTTATCTAAGCCCAACTGATCCATAACATGAAAAACAAAAAAGTCCGTTTTTCATCAAAAGTCATGCTGAAAAAAATGGTGGGAACCGGTTTTAAAGTATGGTGACGTACTATCCAATGGTGCGCAGCCAATAAACCAAGTATTAACCAAATCCAAGCGGGGTAAAGGGTTTCAACAGCTTTTATCTAAGAACTGATCCATAACATGAAAAACAAAAAAGTCCGTTTTTCATCAAAAGTCATGCTGAAAAAAATGGTGGGAACCGGTTTTAAAGTATGGTGACGTACTATCCAATGGTGCGCAGCCAATAAACCAAGTATTAACCAAATCCAAGCGGGGTAAAGGGTTTCAACAGCTTTTATCTAAGCCCAACTGATCCATAACATGAAAAACAAAAAAGTCCGTTTTTCATCAAAAGTCATGCTGAAAAAAATGGTGGGAACCGGTTTTAAAGTATGGTGACGTACTATCCAATGGTGCGCAGCCAATAAACCAAGTATTAACCAAATCCAAGCGGGGTAAAGGGTTTCAACAGCTTTTATCTAAGCCCAACTGATCCATAACATGAAAAACAAAAAAGTCCGTTTTTCATCAAAAGTCATGCTGAAAAAAATGGTGGGAACCGGTTTTAAAGTATGGTGACGTACTATCCAATGGTGCGCAGCCAATAAACCAAGTATTAACCAAATCCAAGCGGGGTAAAGGGTTTCAACAGCTTTTATCTAAGCCCAACTGATCCATAACATGAAAAACAAAAAAGTCCGTTTTTCATCAAAAGTCATGCTGAAAAAAATGGTGGGAACCGGTTTTAAAGTATGGTGACGTACTATCCAATGGTGCGCAGCCAATAAACCAAGTATTAACCAAATCCAAGCGGGGTAAAGGGTTTCAACAGCTTTTATCTAAGCCCAACTGATCCATAACATGAAAAACAAAAAAGTCCGTTTTTCATCAAAAGTCATGCTGAAAAAAATGGTGGGAACCGGTTTTAAAGTATGGTGACGTACTATCCAATGGTGCGCAGCCAATAAACCAAGTATTAACCAAATCCAAGCGGGGTAAAGGGTTTCAACAGCTTTTATCTAAGCCCAACTGATCCATAACATGAAAAAACAAAAAAGTCCGTTTTTCATCAAAAGTCATGCTGAAAAAAATGGTGGGAACCGGTTTTAAAGTATGGTGACGTACTATCCAATGGTGCGCAGCCAATAAACCAAGTATTAACCAAATCCAAGCGGGTAAAGGGTTTCAACAGCTTTTATCTAAGCCCAACTGATCCATAACATGAAAAACAAAAAAGTCCGTTTTTTCATCAAAAGTCATGCTGAAAAAAATGGTGGGAACCGGTTTTAAAGTATGGTGACGTACTATCCAATGGTGCGCAGCCAATAAACCAAGTATTAACCAAATCCAAGCGGGGTAAAGGGTTTCAACAGCTTTTATCTAAGCCCAACTGATCCATAACATGAAAAACAAAAAAGTCCGTTTTTCATCAAAAGTCATGCTGAAAAAAATGGTGGGAACCGGTTTTAAAGTATGGTGACGTACTATCCAATGGTGCGCAGCCAATAAACCAAGTATTAACCAAATCCAAGCGGGGTAAAGGGTTTCAACAGCTTTTATCTAAGCCCAACTGATCCATAACATGAAAAACAAAAAAGTCCGTTTTTCATCAAAAGTCATGCTGAAAAAAATGGTGGAACCGGTTTTAAAGTATGGTGACGTACTATCCAATGGTGCGCAGCCAATAAACCAAGTATTAACCAAATCCAAGCGGGGTAAAGGGTTTCAACAGCTTTTATCTAAGCCCAACTGATCCATAACATGAAAAACAAAAAAGTCCGTTTTTCATCAAAAGTCATGCTGAAAAAAAATGGTGGGAACCGGTTTTAAAGTATGGTGACGTACTATCCAATGGTGCGCGGCCAATAAACCAAGTATTAACCAAATCCAAGCGGGGTAAAGGGTTTCAACAGCTTTTATCTAAGCCCAACTGATCCATAACATGAAAAACAAAAAAGTCCGTTTTTCATCAAAAGTCATGCTGAAAAAAATGGTGGGAACCGGTTTTAAAGTATGGTGACGTACTATCCAATGGTGCGCAGCCAATAAACCAAGTATTAACCAAATCCAAGCGGGGTAAAGGGTTTCAACAGCTTTTATCTAAGCCCAACTGATCCATAACATGAAAAACAAAAAAGTCCGTTTTTCATCAAAAGTCATGCTGAAAAAAATGGTGGGAACCGGTTTTAAAGTATGGTGACGTACTATCCAATGGTGCGCAGCCAATAAACCAAGTATTAACCAAATCCAAGCGGGGTAAAGGGTTTCAACAGCTTTTATCTAAGCCCAACTGATCCATAACATGAAAAACAAAAAGTCCGTTTTCATCAAAAGTCATGCTGAAAAAAAATGGTGGGAACCGGTTTTAAAGTATGGTGACGTACTATCCAATGGTGCGCAGCCAATAAACCAAGTATTAACCAAATCCAAGCGGGGTAAAGGGTTTCAACAGCTTTTATCTAAGCCCAACTGATCCATAACATGAAAAACAAAAAAGTCCGTTTTTCATCAAAAGTCATGCTGAAAAAAATGGTGGGAACCGGTTTTAAAGTATGGTGACGTACTATCCAATGGTGCGCAGCCAATAAACCAAGTATTAACCAAATCCAAGCGGGGTAAAGGGTTTTCAACAGCTTTTATCTAAGCCCAACTGATCCATAACATGAAAAACAAAAAAGTCCGTTTTTCATCAAAAGTCATGCTGAAAAAAATGGTGGGAACCGGTTTTAAAGTATGGTGACGTACTATCAATAGTGCGCAGCCAATAAACCAAGTATTAACCAAATCCAAGCGGGGTAAAGGGTTTCAACAGCTTTTATCTAAGCCCAACTGATCCATAACATGAAAAACAAAAAAGTCCGTTTTTCATCAAAAGTCATGCTGAAAAAAATGGTGGGAACCGGTTTTAAAGTATGGTGACGTACTATGCCAATGGTGCGCAGCCAATAAACCAAGTATTAACCAAATCCAAGCGGGGTAAAGGGTTTCAACAGCTTTTATCTAAGCCCAACTGATCCATAACATGAAAAACAAAAAAGTCCGTTTTTCATCAAAAGTCATGCTGAAAAAAATGGTGGGAACCGGTTTTAAGTATGGTGACGTACTATCCAATGGTGCGCAGCCAATAAACCAAGTATTAACCAAATCCAAGCGGGGTAAAGGGTTTCAACAGCTTTTATCTAAGCCCAACTGATCCATAACATGAAAAACAAAAAAGTCCGTTTTTCATCAAAAGTGCTGAAAAAAATGGTGGGAACCGGTTTTAAAGTATGGTGACGTACTATCCAATGGTGCGCAGCCAATAAACCAAGTATTAACCAAATCCAAGCGGGGTAAAGGGTTTCAACAGCTTTTATCTAAGCCCAACTGATCCATAACATGAAAAACAAAAAAGTCCGTTTTTCATCAAAAGTCATGCTGAAAAAATGGTGGGAACCGGTTTTAAAGTATGGTGACGTACTATCCAATGGTGCGCAGCCAATAAACCAAGTATTAACCAAATCCAAGCGGGGTAAAGGGTTTCAACAGCTTTTATCTAAGCCCAACTGATCCATAACATGAAAAACAAAAAAGTCCGTTTTTCATCAAAAGTCATGCTGAAAAAAATGGTGGGAACCGGTTTTAAAGTATGGTGACGTACTATCCAATGGTGCGCAGCCAATAAACCAAGTATTAACCAAATCCAAGCGGGGTAAAGGGTTTCAACAGCTTTTATCTAAGCCCAACTGATCCATAACATGAAAAACAAAAAGTCCGTTTTTCATCAAAAGTCATGCTGAAAAAAATGGTGGGAACCGGTTTTAAAGTATGGTGACGTACTATCCAATGGTGCGCAGCCAATAAACCAAGTATTAACCAAATCCAAGCGGGGTAAAGGGTTTCAACAGCTTTTATCTAAGCCCAACTGATCCATAACATGAAAAACAAAAAGTCCGTTTTTCATCAAAAGTCATGCTGAAAAAAATGGTGGGAACCGGTTTTAAAGTATGGTGACGTACTATCCAATGGTGCGCAGCCAATAAACCAAGTATTAACCAAATCCAAGCGGGGTAAAGGGTTTCAACAGCTTTTTATCTAAGCCCAACTGATCCATAACATGAAAAACAAAAAAGTCCGTTTTTCATCAAAAGTCATGCTGAAAAAAATGGTGGGAACCGGTTTTAAAGTATGGTGACGTACTATCCAATGGTGCGCAGCCAATAAACCAAGTATTAACCAAATCCAAGCGGGGTAAAGGGTTTCAACAGCTTTTATCTAAGCCCAACTGATCCATAACATGAAAAACAAAAAAGTCCGTTTTTCATCAAAAGTCATGCTGAAAAAAATGGTGGGAACCGGTTTTAAAGTATGGTGACGTACTATCCAATGGTGCGCAGCCAATAAACCAAGTATTAACCAAATCCAAGCGGGGTAAAGGGTTTCAACAGCTTTTATCTAAGCCCAACTGATCCATAACATGAAAAACAAAAAAGTCCGTTTTTCATCAAAAGTCATGCTGAAAAAAATGGTGGGAACCGGTTTTAAAGTATGGTGACGTACTATCCAATGGTGCGCAGCCAATAAACCAAGTATTAACCAAATCCAAGCGGGGTAAAGGGTTTCAACAGCTTTTATCTAAGCCCAACTGATCCATAACATGAAAAACAAAAAAGTCCGTTTTTCATCAAAAGTCATGCTGAAAAAAATGGTGGGAACCGGTTTTAAAGTATGGTGACGTACTATCCAATGGTGCGCAGCCAATAAACCAAGTATTAACCAAATCCAAGCGGGGTAAAGGGTTTCAACAGCTTTTATCTAAGCCCAACTGATCCATAACATGAAAAACAAAAAAGTCCGTTTTTCATCAAAAGTCATGCTGAAAAAAATGGTGGGAACCGGTTTTAAAGTATGGTGACGTACAATGCAATGGTGCGCAGCCAATAAACCAAGTATTAACCAAATCCAAGCGGGGTAAAGGGTTTCAACAGCTTTTATCTAAGCCCAACTGATCCATAACATGAAAAACAAAAAAGTCCGTTTTTCATCAAAAGTCATGCTGAAAAAAAATGGTGGGAACCGGTTTTAAAGTATGGTGACGTACTATCCAATGGTGCGCAGCCAATAAACCAAGTATTAACCAAATCCAAGCGGGGTAAAGGGTTTCAACAGCTTTTATCTAAGCCCAACTGATCCATAACATGAAAAAACAAAAAAGTCCGTTTTTCATCAAAAGTCATGCTGAAAAAAATGGTGGGAACCGGTTTTTAAAGTATGGTGACGTACTATCCAATGGTGCGCAGCCAATAAACCAAGTATTAACCAAATCCAAGCGGGGTAAAGGGTTTCAACAGCTTTTATCTAAGCCCAACTGATCCATAACATGAAAAACAAAAAAGTCCGTTTTCATCAAAAGTCATGCTGAAAAAAATGGTGGGAACCGGTTTTAAAGTATGGTGACGTACTATCCAATGGTGCGCAGGCCAATAAACCAAGTATTAACCAAATCCAAGCGGGGTAAAGGGTTTCAACAGCTTTTATCTAAGCCCAACTGATCCATAACATGAAAAACAAAAAAGTCCGTTTTTCATCAAAAGTCATGCTGAAAAAAATGGTGGGAACCGGTTTTAAAGTATGGTGACGTACTATCCAATGGTGCGCAGCCAATAAACCAAGTATTAACCAAATCCAAGCGGGGTAAAGGGTTTCAACAGCTTTTATCTAAGCCCAACTGATCCATAACATGAAAAACAAAAAAGTCCGTTTTTCATCAAAAGTCATGCTGAAAAAATGGTGGGAACCGGTTTTAAAGTATGGTGACGTACTATCCAATGGTGCGCAGCCAATAAACCAAGTATTAACCAAATCCAAGCGGGGTAAAGGGTTTCAACAGCTTTTATCTAAGCCCAACTGATCCAAAACATGAAAAACAAAAAAGTCCGTTTTTCATCAAAAGTCATGTTGAAAAAAATGGTGGGAACCGGTTTTAAAGTATGGTGACGTACTATCCAATGGTGCGCAGCCAATAAACCAAGTATTAACCAAATCCAAGCGGGGTAAAGGGTTTCAACAGCTTTTATCTAAGCCCAACTGATCCATAACATGAAAAACAAAAAAGTCCGTTTTTCATCAAAAGTCATGCTGAAAAAAATGGTGGGAACCGGTTTTAAAGTATGGTGACGTACTATCCAATGGTGCGCAGCCAATAAACCAAGTATTAACCAAATCCAAGCGGGGTAAAGGGTTTCAACAGCTTTTATCTAAGCCCAACTGATCCATAACATGAAAAACAAAAAAGTCCGTTTTTCATCAAAAGTCATGCTGAAAAAAATGGTGGGAACCGGTTTTAAAGTATGGTGACGTACTATCCAATGGTGCGCAGCCAATAAACCAATTATTAACCAAATCCAAGCGGGGTAAAGGGTTTCAACAGCTTTTATCTAAGCCCAACTGATCCATAACATGAAAAACAAAAAAGTCCGTTTTTCATCAAAAGTCATGCTGAAAAAAATGGTGGGAACCGGTTTTAAAGTATGGTGACGTACTATCCAATGGTGCGCAGCCAATAAACCAAGTATTAACCAAATCCAAGCGGGGTAAAGGGTTTCAACAGCTTTTATCTAAGCCCAACTGATCCATAACATGAAAAACAAAAAAGTCCGTTTTTCATCAAAAGTCATGCTTGAAAAAAATGGTGGGAACCGTTTTTAAAGTATGGTGACGTACTATCCAATGGTGCGCAGCCAATAAACCAAGTATTAACCAAATCCAAGCGGGGTAAAGGGTTTCAACAGCTTTTATCTAAGCCCCAACTGATCCATAACATGAAAAACAAAAAAGTCCGTTTTTCATCAAAAGTCATGCTGAAAAAAATGGTGGAACCGGTTTTAAAGTATGGTGACGTACTATCCAATCGTGCGCAGCCAATAAATCCAAGTATTAACCAAATCCAAGCGGGGGTAAAGGGTTTCAACAGCTTTTATCTAAGCCCAACTGATCCATAACATGAAAAACAAAAAAGTCCGTTTTTCATCAAAAGTCATGCTGAAAAAAATGGTGGGAACCGGTTTTAAAGTATGGTGACGTACTATCCAATGGTGCGCAGCCAATAAACCAAGTATTAACCAAATCCAAGCGGGGTAAAGGGTTTCAACAGCTTTTATCTAAGCCCAACTGATCCATAACATGAAAAACAAAAAAGTCCGTTTTTCATCAAAAGTCATGCTGAAAAAAATGGTGGGAACCGGTTTTAAAGTATGGTGACGTACTATCCAATGGTGCGCAGCCAATAAACCAAGTATTAACCAAATCCAAGCGGGGTAAAGGGTTTCAACAGCTTTTATCTAAGCCCAACTGATCCATAACATGAAAAACAAAAAAGTCCGTTTTTCATCAAAAGTCATGCTGAAAAAAATGGTGGGAACCGGTTTTAAAGTATGGTGACGTACTATCCAATGGTGCGCAGCCAATAAACCAAGTATTAACCAAATCCAAGCGGGGTAAAGGGTTTCAACAGCTTTTATCTAAGCCCAACTGATCCATAACATGAAAAACAAAAAAGTCCGTTTTTCATCAAAAGTCATGCTGAAAAAAATGGTGGGAACCGGTTTTAAAGTATGGTGACGTACTATCCAATGGTGCGCAGCCAATAAACCAAGTATTAACCAAATCCAAGCGGGGTAAAGGGTTTCAACAGCTTTTATCTAAGCCCAACTGATCCATAACATGAAAAACAAAAAAGTCCGTTTTTCATCAAAAGTCATGCTGAAAAAAATGGTGGGAACCGGTTTTAAAGTATGGTGACGTACTATCCAATGGTGCGCAGCCAATAAACCAAGTATTAACCAAATCCAAGCGGGGTAAAGGGTTTCAACAGCTTTTATCTAACCCAACTGATCCATAACATGAAAAACAAAAAAGTCCGTTTTTCATCAAAAGTCATGCTGAAAAAAATGGTGGGAACCGGTTTTAAAGTATGGTGACGTACTATCCAATGGTGCGCAGCCAATAAACCAAGTATTAACCAAATCCAAGCGGGGTAAAGGGTTTCAACAGCTTTTATCTAAGCCCAACTGATCCATAACATGAAAAACAAAAAAGTCCGTTTTTCATCAAAAGTCATGCTGAAAAAAATGGTGGGAACCGGTTTTAAAGTATGGTGACGTACTATCCAATGGTGCGCAGCCAATAAACCAAGTATTAACCAAATCCAAGCGGGGTAAAGGGTTTTCAACAGCTTTTATCTAAGCCCAACTGATCCATAACATGAAAAACAAAAAAGTCCGTTTTTCATCAAAAGTCATGCTGAAAAAAATGGTGGGAACCGGTTTTAAAGTATGGTGACGTACTATCCAATGGTGCGCAGCCAATAAACCAAGTATTAACCAAATCCAAGCGGGGTAAAGGGTTTCAACAGCTTTTATCTAAGCCCAACTGATCCATAACATGAAAAACAAAAAAGTCCGTTTTTCATCAAAAGTCATGCTGAAAAAAATGGTGGGAACCGGTTTTAAAGTATGGTGACGTACTATCCAATGGTGCGCAGCCAATAAACCAAGTATTAACCAAATCCAAGCGGGGTAAAGGGGTTTCAACAGCTTTTATCTAAGCCCAACTGATCCATAACATGAAAAACAAAAAAGTCCGTTTTTCATCAAAAGTCATGCTGAAAAAAATGGTGGGAACCGGTTTTAAAGTATGGTGACGTACTATCCAATGGTGCGCAGCAATAAACCAAGTATTAACCAAATCAAGCGGGGTAAAGGGTTTCAACAGCTTTTATCTAAGCCCAACTGATCCATAACATGAAAAACAAAAAAGTCCGTTTTTCATCAAAAGTCATGCTGAAAAAAATGGTGGGAACCGGTTTTAAAGTATGGTGACGTACTATCCAATGGTGCGCAGCCAATAAACCAAGTATTAACCAAAATCCAAGCGGGGTAAAGGGTTTCAACAGCTTTTATCTAAGCCCAACTGATCCATAACATGAAAAACAAAAAAGTCCGTTTTTCATCAAAAGTCATGCTGAAAAAAATGGTGGGAACCGGTTTTAAAGTATGGTGACGTACTATCTAATGGTGCGCAGCCAATAAACCAAGTATTAACCAAATCCCAGCGGGGTAAAGGGTTTCAACAGCTTTTTATCTAAGCCCAACTGATCCATAACATGAAAAACAAAAAAGTCCTTTTTTCATCAAAAGTCATGCTGAAAAAAATGGTGGGAACCGGTTTTAAAGTATGGTGACGTACTATCCAATGGTGCGCAGCCAATAAACCAAGTATTACCAAGCGGGGTAAAGGGTTTCAACAGCTTTTATCTAAGCCCAACTGATCCATAACATGAAAAACAAAAAAGTCCGTTTTTCATCAAAAGTCATGCTGAAAAAAATGGTGGGAACCGGTTTTAAAGTATGGTGACGTACTATCCAATGGTGCGCAGCCAATAAACCAAGTATTAACCAAATCCAAGCGGGGTAAAGGGTTTCAACAGCTTTTATCTAAGCCCAACTGATCCATAACATGAAAAACAAAAAAGTCCGTTTTTCATCAAAAGTCATGCTGAAAAAAATGGTGGGAACCGGTTTTAAAGTATGGTGACGTACTATCCAATGGTGCGCAGCCAATAAACCAAGTATTAACCAAATCCAAGCGGGGTAAAGGGTTTCAACAGCTTTTATCTAAGCCCAACTGATCCATAACATGAAAAACAAAAAAGTCCGTTTTTCATCAAAAGTCATGCTGAAAAAAATGGTGGGAACCGGTTTTAAAGTATGGTGACGTACTATCCAATGGTGCGCAGCCAATAAACCAAGTATTAACCAAATCCAAGCGGGGTAAAGGGTTTCAACAGCTTTTATCTAAGCCCAACTGATCCATAACATGAAAAACAAAAAAGTCCGTTTTTCATCAAAAGTCATGCTGAAAAAAATGGTGGGAACCGGTTTTAAAGTATGGTGACGTACTATCCAATGGTGCGCAGCCAATAAACCAAGTATTAACCAAATCCAAGCGGGGTAAAGGGTTTCAACAGCTTTTATCTAAGCCCAACTGATCCATAACATGAAAAACAAAAAAGTCCGTTTTTCATCAAAAGTCATGCTGAAAAAAATGGTGGGAACCGGTTTTAAAGTATGGTGACGTACTATCCAATGGTGCGCAGCCAATAAACCAAGTATTAACCAAATCCAAGCGGGGTAAAGGGTTTCAACAGCTTTTATCTAAGCCCAACTGATCCATAACATGAAAAACAAAAAAGTCCGTTTTTCATCAAAAGTCATGCTGAAAAAAATGGTGGGAACCGGTTTTAAAGTATGGTGACGTACTATCCAATGGTGCGCAGCCAATAAACCAAGTATTAACCAAATCCAAGCGGGGTAAAGGGTTTCAACAGCTTTTATCTAAGCCCAACTGATCCATAACATGAAAAACAAAAAAGTCCGTTTTTCATCAAAAGTCATGCTGAAAAAAATGGTGGGAACCGGTTTTAAAGTATGGTGACGTACTATCCAATGGTGCGCAGCCAATAAACCAAGTATTAACCAAATCCAAGCGGGGTAAAGGGTTTCAACAGCTTTTATCTAAGCCCAACTGATCCATAACATGAAAAACAAAAAAGTCCGTTTTTCATCAAAAGTCATGCTGAAAAAAATGGTGGGAACCGGTTTTAAAGTATGGTGACGTACTATCCAATGGTGCGCAGCCAATAAACCAAGTATTAACCAAATCCAAGCGGGGTAAAGGGTTTCAACAGCTTTTATCTAAGCCCAACTGATCCATAACATGAAAAACAAAAAAGTCCGTTTTTCATCAAAAGTCATGCTGAAAAAAATGGTGGGAACCGGTTTTAAAGTATGGTGACGTACTATCCAATGGTGCGCAGCCAATAAACCAAGTATTAACCAAATCCAAGCGGGGTAAAGGGTTTCAACAGCTTTTATCTAAGCCCAACTGATCCATAACATGAAAAACAAAAAAGTCCGTTTTTCATCAAAAGTCATGCTGAAAAAAATGGTGGGAACCGGTTTTAAAGTATGGTGACGTACTATCCAATGGTGCGCAGCCAATAAACCAAGTATTAACCAAATCCAAGCGGGGTAAAGGGTTTCAACAGCTTTTATCTAAGCCCAACTGATCCATAACATGAAAAACAAAAAAGTCCGTTTTTCATCAAAAGTCATGCTGAAAAAAATGGTGGGAACCGGTTTTAAAGTATGGTGACGTACTATCCAATGGTGCGCAGCCAATAAACCAAGTATTAACCAAATCCAAGCGGGGTAAAGGGTTTCAACAGCTTTTATCTAAGCCCAACTGATCCATAACATGAAAAACAAAAAAGTCCGTTTTTCATCAAAAGTCATGCTGAAAAAAATGGTGGGAACCGGTTTTAAAGTATGGTGACGTACTATCCAATGGTGCGCAGCCAATAAACCAAGTATTAACCAAATCCAAGCGGGGTAAAGGGTTTCAACAGCTTTTATCTAAGCCCAACTGATCCATAACATGAAAAACAAAAAAGTCCGTTTTTCATCAAAAGTCATGCTGAAAAAAATGGTGGGAACCGGTTTTAAAGTATGGTGACGTACTATCCAATGGTGCGCAGCCAATAAACCAAGTATTAACCAAATCCAAGCGGGGTAAAGGGTTTCAACAGCTTTTATCTAAGCCCAACTGATCCATAACATGAAAAACAAAAAAGTCCGTTTTTCATCAAAAGTCATGCTGAAAAAAATGGTGGGAACCGGTTTTAAAGTATGGTGACGTACTATCCAATGGTGCGCAGCCAATAAACCAAGTATTAACCAAATCCAAGCGGGGTAAAGGGTTTCAACAGCTTTTATCTAAGCCCAACTGATCCATAACATGAAAAACAAAAAAGTCCGTTTTTCATCAAAAGTCATGCTGAAAAAAATGGTGGGAACCGGTTTTAAAGTATGGTGACGTACTATCCAATGGTGCGCAGCCAATAAACCAAGTATTAACCAAATCCAAGCGGGGTAAAGGGTTTCAACAGCTTTTATCTAAGCCCAACTGATCCATAACATGAAAAACAAAAAAGTCCGTTTTTCATCAAAAGTCATGCTGAAAAAAATGGTGGGAACCGGTTTTAAAGTATGGTGACGTACTATCCAATGGTGCGCAGCCAATAAACCAAGTATTAACCAAATCCAAGCGGGGTAAAGGGTTTCAACAGCTTTTATCTAAGCCCAACTGATCCATAACATGAAAAACAAAAAAGTCCGTTTTTCATCAAAAGTCATGCTGAAAAAAATGGTGGGAACCGGTTTTAAAGTATGGTGACGTACTATCCAATGGTGCGCAGCCAATAAACCAAGTATTAACCAAATCCAAGCGGGGTAAAGGGTTTCAACAGCTTTTATCTAAGCCCAACTGATCCATAACATGAAAAACAAAAAAGTCCGTTTTTCATCAAAAGTCATGCTGAAAAAAATGGTGGGAACCGGTTTTAAAGTATGGTGACGTACTATCCAATGGTGCGCAGCCAATAAACCAAGTATTAACCAAATCCAAGCGGGGTAAAGGGTTTCAACAGCTTTTATCTAAGCCCAACTGATCCATAACATGAAAAACAAAAAAGTCCGTTTTTCATCAAAAGTCATGCTGAAAAAAATGGTGGGAACCGGTTTTAAAGTATGGTGACGTACTATCCAATGGTGCGCAGCCAATAAACCAAGTATTAACCAAATCCAAGCGGGGTAAAGGGTTTCAACAGCTTTTATCTAAGCCCAACTGATCCATAACATGAAAAACAAAAAAGTCCGTTTTTCATCAAAAGTCATGCTGAAAAAAATGGTGGGAACCGGTTTTAAAGTATGGTGACGTACTATCCAATGGTGCGCAGCCAATAAACCAAGTATTAACCAAATCCAAGCGGGGTAAAGGGTTTCAACAGCTTTTATCTAAGCCCAACTGATCCATAACATGAAAAACAAAAAAGTCCGTTTTTCATCAAAAGTCATGCTGAAAAAAATGGTGGGAACCGGTTTTAAAGTATGGTGACGTACTATCCAATGGTGCGCAGCCAATAAACCAAGTATTAACCAAATCCAAGCGGGGTAAAGGGTTTCAACAGCTTTTATCTAAGCCCAACTGATCCATAACATGAAAAACAAAAAAGTCCGTTTTTCATCAAAAGTCATGCTGAAAAAAATGGTGGGAACCGGTTTTAAAGTATGGTGACGTACTATCCAATGGTGCGCAGCCAATAAACCAAGTATTAACCAAATCCAAGCGGGGTAAAGGGTTTCAACAGCTTTTATCTAAGCCCAACTGATCCATAACATGAAAAACAAAAAAGTCCGTTTTTCATCAAAAGTCATGCTGAAAAAAATGGTGGGAACCGGTTTTAAAGTATGGTGACGTACTATCCAATGGTGCGCAGCCAATAAACCAAGTATTAACCAAATCCAAGCGGGGTAAAGGGTTTCAACAGCTTTTATCTAAGCCCAACTGATCCATAACATGAAAAACAAAAAAGTCCGTTTTTCATCAAAAGTCATGCTGAAAAAAATGGTGGGAACCGGTTTTAAAGTATGGTGACGTACTATCCAATGGTGCGCAGCCAATAAACCAAGTATTAACCAAATCCAAGCGGGGTAAAGGGTTTCAACAGCTTTTATCTAAGCCCAACTGATCCATAACATGAAAAACAAAAAAGTCCGTTTTTCATCAAAAGTCATGCTGAAAAAAATGGTGGGAACCGGTTTTAAAGTATGGTGACGTACTATCCAATGGTGCGCAGCCAATAAACCAAGTATTAACCAAATCCAAGCGGGGTAAAGGGTTTCAACAGCTTTTATCTAAGCCCAACTGATCCATAACATGAAAAACAAAAAAGTCCGTTTTTCATCAAAAGTCATGCTGAAAAAAATGGTGGGAACCGGTTTTAAAGTATGGTGACGTACTATCCAATGGTGCGCAGCCAATAAACCAAGTATTAACCAAATCCAAGCGGGGTAAAGGGTTTCAACAGCTTTTATCTAAGCCCAACTGATCCATAACATGAAAAACAAAAAAGTCCGTTTTTCATCAAAAGTCATGCTGAAAAAAATGGTGGGAACCGGTTTTAAAGTATGGTGACGTACTATCCAATGGTGCGCAGCCAATAAACCAAGTATTAACCAAATCCAAGCGGGGTAAAGGGTTTCAACAGCTTTTATCTAAGCCCAACTGATCCATAACATGAAAAACAAAAAAGTCCGTTTTTCATCAAAAGTCATGCTGAAAAAAATGGTGGGAACCGGTTTTAAAGTATGGTGACGTACTATCCAATGGTGCGCAGCCAATAAACCAAGTATTAACCAAATCCAAGCGGGGTAAAGGGTTTCAACAGCTTTTATCTAAGCCCAACTGATCCATAACATGAAAAACAAAAAAGTCCGTTTTTCATCAAAAGTCATGCTGAAAAAAATGGTGGGAACCGGTTTTAAAGTATGGTGACGTACTATCCAATGGTGCGCAGCCAATAAACCAAGTATTAACCAAATCCAAGCGGGGTAAAGGGTTTCAACAGCTTTTATCTAAGCCCAACTGATCCATAACATGAAAAACAAAAAAGTCCGTTTTTCATCAAAAGTCATGCTGAAAAAAATGGTGGGAACCGGTTTTAAAGTATGGTGACGTACTATCCAATGGTGCGCAGCCAATAAACCAAGTATTAACCAAATCCAAGCGGGGTAAAGGGTTTCAACAGCTTTTATCTAAGCCCAACTGATCCATAACATGAAAAACAAAAAAGTCCGTTTTTCATCAAAAGTCATGCTGAAAAAAATGGTGGGAACCGGTTTTAAAGTATGGTGACGTACTATCCAATGGTGCGCAGCCAATAAACCAAGTATTAACCAAATCCAAGCGGGGTAAAGGGTTTCAACAGCTTTTATCTAAGCCCAACTGATCCATAACATGAAAAACAAAAAAGTCCGTTTTTCATCAAAAGTCATGCTGAAAAAAATGGTGGGAACCGGTTTTAAAGTATGGTGACGTACTATCCAATGGTGCGCAGCCAATAAACCAAGTATTAACCAAATCCAAGCGGGGTAAAGGGTTTCAACAGCTTTTATCTAAGCCCAACTGATCCATAACATGAAAAACAAAAAAGTCCGTTTTTCATCAAAAGTCATGCTGAAAAAAATGGTGGGAACCGGTTTTAAAGTATGGTGACGTACTATCCAATGGTGCGCAGCCAATAAACCAAGTATTAACCAAATCCAAGCGGGGTAAAGGGTTTCAACAGCTTTTATCTAAGCCCAACTGATCCATAACATGAAAAACAAAAAAGTCCGTTTTTCATCAAAAGTCATGCTGAAAAAAATGGTGGGAACCGGTTTTAAAGTATGGTGACGTACTATCCAATGGTGCGCAGCCAATAAACCAAGTATTAACCAAATCCAAGCGGGGTAAAGGGTTTCAACAGCTTTTATCTAAGCCCAACTGATCCATAACATGAAAAACAAAAAAGTCCGTTTTTCATCAAAAGTCATGCTGAAAAAAATGGTGGGAACCGGTTTTAAAGTATGGTGACGTACTATCCAATGGTGCGCAGCCAATAAACCAAGTATTAACCAAATCCAAGCGGGGTAAAGGGTTTCAACAGCTTTTATCTAAGCCCAACTGATCCATAACATGAAAAACAAAAAAGTCCGTTTTTCATCAAAAGTCATGCTGAAAAAAATGGTGGGAACCGGTTTTAAAGTATGGTGACGTACTATCCAATGGTGCGCAGCCAATAAACCAAGTATTAACCAAATCCAAGCGGGGTAAAGGGTTTCAACAGCTTTTATCTAAGCCCAACTGATCCATAACATGAAAAACAAAAAAGTCCGTTTTTCATCAAAAGTCATGCTGAAAAAAATGGTGGGAACCGGTTTTAAAGTATGGTGACGTACTATCCAATGGTGCGCAGCCAATAAACCAAGTATTAACCAAATCCAAGCGGGGTAAAGGGTTTCAACAGCTTTTATCTAAGCCCAACTGATCCATAACATGAAAAACAAAAAAGTCCGTTTTTCATCAAAAGTCATGCTGAAAAAAATGGTGGGAACCGGTTTTAAAGTATGGTGACGTACTATCCAATGGTGCGCAGCCAATAAACCAAGTATTAACCAAATCCAAGCGGGGTAAAGGGTTTCAACAGCTTTTATCTAAGCCCAACTGATCCATAACATGAAAAACAAAAAAGTCCGTTTTTCATCAAAAGTCATGCTGAAAAAAATGGTGGGAACCGGTTTTAAAGTATGGTGACGTACTATCCAATGGTGCGCAGCCAATAAACCAAGTATTAACCAAATCCAAGCGGGGTAAAGGGTTTCAACAGCTTTTATCTAAGCCCAACTGATCCATAACATGAAAAACAAAAAAGTCCGTTTTTCATCAAAAGTCATGCTGAAAAAAATGGTGGGAACCGGTTTTAAAGTATGGTGACGTACTATCCAATGGTGCGCAGCCAATAAACCAAGTATTAACCAAATCCAAGCGGGGTAAAGGGTTTCAACAGCTTTTATCTAAGCCCAACTGATCCATAACATGAAAAACAAAAAAGTCCGTTTTTCATCAAAAGTCATGCTGAAAAAAATGGTGGGAACCGGTTTTAAAGTATGGTGACGTACTATCCAATGGTGCGCAGCCAATAAACCAAGTATTAACCAAATCCAAGCGGGGTAAAGGGTTTCAACAGCTTTTATCTAAGCCCAACTGATCCATAACATGAAAAACAAAAAAGTCCGTTTTTCATCAAAAGTCATGCTGAAAAAAATGGTGGGAACCGGTTTTAAAGTATGGTGACGTACTATCCAATGGTGCGCAGCCAATAAACCAAGTATTAACCAAATCCAAGCGGGGTAAAGGGTTTCAACAGCTTTTATCTAAGCCCAACTGATCCATAACATGAAAAACAAAAAAGTCCGTTTTTCATCAAAAGTCATGCTGAAAAAAATGGTGGGAACCGGTTTTAAAGTATGGTGACGTACTATCCAATGGTGCGCAGCCAATAAACCAAGTATTAACCAAATCCAAGCGGGGTAAAGGGTTTCAACAGCTTTTATCTAAGCCCAACTGATCCATAACATGAAAAACAAAAAAGTCCGTTTTTCATCAAAAGTCATGCTGAAAAAAATGGTGGGAACCGGTTTTAAAGTATGGTGACGTACTATCCAATGGTGCGCAGCCAATAAACCAAGTATTAACCAAATCCAAGCGGGGTAAAGGGTTTCAACAGCTTTTATCTAAGCCCAACTGATCCATAACATGAAAAACAAAAAAGTCCGTTTTTCATCAAAAGTCATGCTGAAAAAAATGGTGGGAACCGGTTTTAAAGTATGGTGACGTACTATCCAATGGTGCGCAGCCAATAAACCAAGTATTAACCAAATCCAAGCGGGGTAAAGGGTTTCAACAGCTTTTATCTAAGCCCAACTGATCCATAACATGAAAAACAAAAAAGTCCGTTTTTCATCAAAAGTCATGCTGAAAAAAATGGTGGGAACCGGTTTTAAAGTATGGTGACGTACTATCCAATGGTGCGCAGCCAATAAACCAAGTATTAACCAAATCCAAGCGGGGTAAAGGGTTTCAACAGCTTTTATCTAAGCCCAACTGATCCATAACATGAAAAACAAAAAAGTCCGTTTTTCATCAAAAGTCATGCTGAAAAAAATGGTGGGAACCGGTTTTAAAGTATGGTGACGTACTATCCAATGGTGCGCAGCCAATAAACCAAGTATTAACCAAATCCAAGCGGGGTAAAGGGTTTCAACAGCTTTTATCTAAGCCCAACTGATCCATAACATGAAAAACAAAAAAGTCCGTTTTTCATCAAAAGTCATGCTGAAAAAAATGGTGGGAACCGGTTTTAAAGTATGGTGACGTACTATCCAATGGTGCGCAGCCAATAAACCAAGTATTAACCAAATCCAAGCGGGGTAAAGGGTTTCAACAGCTTTTATCTAAGCCCAACTGATCCATAACATGAAAAACAAAAAAGTCCGTTTTTCATCAAAAGTCATGCTGAAAAAAATGGTGGGAACCGGTTTTAAAGTATGGTGACGTACTATCCAATGGTGCGCAGCCAATAAACCAAGTATTAACCAAATCCAAGCGGGGTAAAGGGTTTCAACAGCTTTTATCTAAGCCCAACTGATCCATAACATGAAAAACAAAAAAGTCCGTTTTTCATCAAAAGTCATGCTGAAAAAAATGGTGGGAACCGGTTTTAAAGTATGGTGACGTACTATCCAATGGTGCGCAGCCAATAAACCAAGTATTAACCAAATCCAAGCGGGGTAAAGGGTTTCAACAGCTTTTATCTAAGCCCAACTGATCCATAACATGAAAAACAAAAAAGTCCGTTTTTCATCAAAAGTCATGCTGAAAAAAATGGTGGGAACCGGTTTTAAAGTATGGTGACGTACTATCCAATGGTGCGCAGCCAATAAACCAAGTATTAACCAAATCCAAGCGGGGTAAAGGGTTTCAACAGCTTTTATCTAAGCCCAACTGATCCATAACATGAAAAACAAAAAAGTCCGTTTTTCATCAAAAGTCATGCTGAAAAAAATGGTGGGAACCGGTTTTAAAGTATGGTGACGTACTATCCAATGGTGCGCAGCCAATAAACCAAGTATTAACCAAATCCAAGCGGGGTAAAGGGTTTCAACAGCTTTTATCTAAGCCCAACTGATCCATAACATGAAAAACAAAAAAGTCCGTTTTTCATCAAAAGTCATGCTGAAAAAAATGGTGGGAACCGGTTTTAAAGTATGGTGACGTACTATCCAATGGTGCGCAGCCAATAAACCAAGTATTAACCAAATCCAAGCGGGGTAAAGGGTTTCAACAGCTTTTATCTAAGCCCAACTGATCCATAACATGAAAAACAAAAAAGTCCGTTTTTCATCAAAAGTCATGCTGAAAAAAATGGTGGGAACCGGTTTTAAAGTATGGTGACGTACTATCCAATGGTGCGCAGCCAATAAACCAAGTATTAACCAAATCCAAGCGGGGTAAAGGGTTTCAACAGCTTTTATCTAAGCCCAACTGATCCATAACATGAAAAACAAAAAAGTCCGTTTTTCATCAAAAGTCATGCTGAAAAAAATGGTGGGAACCGGTTTTAAAGTATGGTGACGTACTATCCAATGGTGCGCAGCCAATAAACCAAGTATTAACCAAATCCAAGCGGGGTAAAGGGTTTCAACAGCTTTTATCTAAGCCCAACTGATCCATAACATGAAAAACAAAAAAGTCCGTTTTTCATCAAAAGTCATGCTGAAAAAAATGGTGGGAACCGGTTTTAAAGTATGGTGACGTACTATCCAATGGTGCGCAGCCAATAAACCAAGTATTAACCAAATCCAAGCGGGGTAAAGGGTTTCAACAGCTTTTATCTAAGCCCAACTGATCCATAACATGAAAAACAAAAAAGTCCGTTTTTCATCAAAAGTCATGCTGAAAAAAATGGTGGGAACCGGTTTTAAAGTATGGTGACGTACTATCCAATGGTGCGCAGCCAATAAACCAAGTATTAACCAAATCCAAGCGGGGTAAAGGGTTTCAACAGCTTTTATCTAAGCCCAACTGATCCATAACATGAAAAACAAAAAAGTCCGTTTTTCATCAAAAGTCATGCTGAAAAAAATGGTGGGAACCGGTTTTAAAGTATGGTGACGTACTATCCAATGGTGCGCAGCCAATAAACCAAGTATTAACCAAATCCAAGCGGGGTAAAGGGTTTCAACAGCTTTTATCTAAGCCCAACTGATCCATAACATGAAAAACAAAAAAGTCCGTTTTTCATCAAAAGTCATGCTGAAAAAAATGGTGGGAACCGGTTTTAAAGTATGGTGACGTACTATCCAATGGTGCGCAGCCAATAAACCAAGTATTAACCAAATCCAAGCGGGGTAAAGGGTTTCAACAGCTTTTATCTAAGCCCAACTGATCCATAACATGAAAAACAAAAAAGTCCGTTTTTCATCAAAAGTCATGCTGAAAAAAATGGTGGGAACCGGTTTTAAAGTATGGTGACGTACTATCCAATGGTGCGCAGCCAATAAACCAAGTATTAACCAAATCCAAGCGGGGTAAAGGGTTTCAACAGCTTTTATCTAAGCCCAACTGATCCATAACATGAAAAACAAAAAAGTCCGTTTTTCATCAAAAGTCATGCTGAAAAAAATGGTGGGAACCGGTTTTAAAGTATGGTGACGTACTATCCAATGGTGCGCAGCCAATAAACCAAGTATTAACCAAATCCAAGCGGGGTAAAGGGTTTCAACAGCTTTTATCTAAGCCCAACTGATCCATAACATGAAAAACAAAAAAGTCCGTTTTTCATCAAAAGTCATGCTGAAAAAAATGGTGGGAACCGGTTTTAAAGTATGGTGACGTACTATCCAATGGTGCGCAGCCAATAAACCAAGTATTAACCAAATCCAAGCGGGGTAAAGGGTTTCAACAGCTTTTATCTAAGCCCAACTGATCCATAACATGAAAAACAAAAAAGTCCGTTTTTCATCAAAAGTCATGCTGAAAAAAATGGTGGGAACCGGTTTTAAAGTATGGTGACGTACTATCCAATGGTGCGCAGCCAATAAACCAAGTATTAACCAAATCCAAGCGGGGTAAAGGGTTTCAACAGCTTTTATCTAAGCCCAACTGATCCATAACATGAAAAACAAAAAAGTCCGTTTTTCATCAAAAGTCATGCTGAAAAAAATGGTGGGAACCGGTTTTAAAGTATGGTGACGTACTATCCAATGGTGCGCAGCCAATAAACCAAGTATTAACCAAATCCAAGCGGGGTAAAGGGTTTCAACAGCTTTTATCTAAGCCCAACTGATCCATAACATGAAAAACAAAAAAGTCCGTTTTTCATCAAAAGTCATGCTGAAAAAAATGGTGGGAACCGGTTTTAAAGTATGGTGACGTACTATCCAATGGTGCGCAGCCAATAAACCAAGTATTAACCAAATCCAAGCGGGGTAAAGGGTTTCAACAGCTTTTATCTAAGCCCAACTGATCCATAACATGAAAAACAAAAAAGTCCGTTTTTCATCAAAAGTCATGCTGAAAAAAATGGTGGGAACCGGTTTTAAAGTATGGTGACGTACTATCCAATGGTGCGCAGCCAATAAACCAAGTATTAACCAAATCCAAGCGGGGTAAAGGGTTTCAACAGCTTTTATCTAAGCCCAACTGATCCATAACATGAAAAACAAAAAAGTCCGTTTTTCATCAAAAGTCATGCTGAAAAAAATGGTGGGAACCGGTTTTAAAGTATGGTGACGTACTATCCAATGGTGCGCAGCCAATAAACCAAGTATTAACCAAATCCAAGCGGGGTAAAGGGTTTCAACAGCTTTTATCTAAGCCCAACTGATCCATAACATGAAAAACAAAAAAGTCCGTTTTTCATCAAAAGTCATGCTGAAAAAAATGGTGGGAACCGGTTTTAAAGTATGGTGACGTACTATCCAATGGTGCGCAGCCAATAAACCAAGTATTAACCAAATCCAAGCGGGGTAAAGGGTTTCAACAGCTTTTATCTAAGCCCAACTGATCCATAACATGAAAAACAAAAAAGTCCGTTTTTCATCAAAAGTCATGCTGAAAAAAATGGTGGGAACCGGTTTTAAAGTATGGTGACGTACTATCCAATGGTGCGCAGCCAATAAACCAAGTATTAACCAAATCCAAGCGGGGTAAAGGGTTTCAACAGCTTTTATCTAAGCCCAACTGATCCATAACATGAAAAACAAAAAAGTCCGTTTTTCATCAAAAGTCATGCTGAAAAAAATGGTGGGAACCGGTTTTAAAGTATGGTGACGTACTATCCAATGGTGCGCAGCCAATAAACCAAGTATTAACCAAATCCAAGCGGGGTAAAGGGTTTCAACAGCTTTTATCTAAGCCCAACTGATCCATAACATGAAAAACAAAAAAGTCCGTTTTTCATCAAAAGTCATGCTGAAAAAAATGGTGGGAACCGGTTTTAAAGTATGGTGACGTACTATCCAATGGTGCGCAGCCAATAAACCAAGTATTAACCAAATCCAAGCGGGGTAAAGGGTTTCAACAGCTTTTATCTAAGCCCAACTGATCCATAACATGAAAAACAAAAAAGTCCGTTTTTCATCAAAAGTCATGCTGAAAAAAATGGTGGGAACCGGTTTTAAAGTATGGTGACGTACTATCCAATGGTGCGCAGCCAATAAACCAAGTATTAACCAAATCCAAGCGGGGTAAAGGGTTTCAACAGCTTTTATCTAAGCCCAACTGATCCATAACATGAAAAACAAAAAAGTCCGTTTTTCATCAAAAGTCATGCTGAAAAAAATGGTGGGAACCGGTTTTAAAGTATGGTGACGTACTATCCAATGGTGCGCAGCCAATAAACCAAGTATTAACCAAATCCAAGCGGGGTAAAGGGTTTCAACAGCTTTTATCTAAGCCCAACTGATCCATAACATGAAAAACAAAAAAGTCCGTTTTTCATCAAAAGTCATGCTGAAAAAAATGGTGGGAACCGGTTTTAAAGTATGGTGACGTACTATCCAATGGTGCGCAGCCAATAAACCAAGTATTAACCAAATCCAAGCGGGGTAAAGGGTTTCACACAGCTTTTATCTAAGCCCAACTGATCCATAACATGAAAAACAAAAAAGTCCGTTTTTCATCAAAAGTCATGCTGAAAAAAATGGTGGGAACCGGTTTTAAAGTATGGTGACGTACTATCCAATGGTGCGCAGCCAATAAACCAAGTATTAACCAAATCCAAGCGGGGTAAAGGGTTTCAACAGCTTTTATCTAAGCCCAACTGATCCATAACATGAAAAACAAAAAAGTCCGTTTTTCATCAAAAGTCATGCTGAAAAAAATGGTGGGAACCGGTTTTAAAGTATGGTGACGTACTATCCAATGGTGCGCAGCCAATAAACCAAGTATTAACCAAATCCAAGCGGGGTAAAGGGTTTCAACAGCTTTTATCTAAGCCCAACTGATCCATAACATGAAAAACAAAAAAGTCCGTTTTTCATCAAAAGTCATGCTGAAAAAAATGGTGGGAACCGGTTTTAAAGTATGGTGACGTACTATCCAATGGTGCGCAGCCAATAAACCAAGTATTAACCAAATCCAAGCGGGGTAAAGGGTTTCAACAGCTTTTATCTAAGCCCAACTGATCCATAACATGAAAAACAAAAAAGTCCGTTTTTCATCAAAAGTCATGCTGAAAAAAATGGTGGGAACCGGTTTTAAAGTATGGTGACGTACTATCCAATGGTGCGCAGCCAATAAACCAAGTATTAACCAAATCCAAGCGGGGTAAAGGGTTTCAACAGCTTTTATCTAAGCCCAACTGATCCATAACATGAAAAACAAAAAAGTCCGTTTTTCATCAAAAGTCATGCTGAAAAAAATGGTGGGAACCGGTTTTAAAGTATGGTGACGTACTATCCAATGGTGCGCAGCCAATAAACCAAGTATTAACCAAATCCAAGCGGGGTAAAGGGTTTCAACAGCTTTTATCTAAGCCCAACTGATCCATAACATGAAAAACAAAAAAGTCCGTTTTTCATCAAAAGTCATGCTGAAAAAAATGGTGGGAACCGGTTTTAAAGTATGGTGACGTACTATCCAATGGTGCGCAGCCAATAAACCAAGTATTAACCAAATCCAAGCGGGGTAAAGGGTTTCAACAGCTTTTATCTAAGCCCAACTGATCCATAACATGAAAAACAAAAAAGTCCGTTTTTCATCAAAAGTCATGCTGAAAAAAATGGTGGGAACCGGTTTTAAAGTATGGTGACGTACTATCCAATGGTGCGCAGCCAATAAACCAAGTATTAACCAAATCCAAGCGGGGTAAAGGGTTTCAACAGCTTTTATCTAAGCCCAACTGATCCATAACATGAAAAACAAAAAAGTCCGTTTTTCATCAAAAGTCATGCTGAAAAAAATGGTGGGAACCGGTTTTAAAGTATGGTGACGTACTATCCAATGGTGCGCAGCCAATAAACCAAGTATTAACCAAATCCAAGCGGGGTAAAGGGTTTCAACAGCTTTTATCTAAGCCCAACTGATCCATAACATGAAAAACAAAAAAGTCCGTTTTTCATCAAAAGTCATGCTGAAAAAAATGGTGGGAACCGGTTTTAAAGTATGGTGACGTACTATCCAATGGTGCGCAGCCAATAAACCAAGTATTAACCAAATCCAAGCGGGGTAAAGGGTTTCAACAGCTTTTATCTAAGCCCAACTGATCCATAACATGAAAAACAAAAAAGTCCGTTTTTCATCAAAAGTCATGCTGAAAAAAATGGTGGGAACCGGTTTTAAAGTATGGTGACGTACTATCCAATGGTGCGCAGCCAATAAACCAAGTATTAACCAAATCCAAGCGGGGTAAAGGGTTTCAACAGCTTTTATCTAAGCCCAACTGATCCATAACATGAAAAACAAAAAAGTCCGTTTTTCATCAAAAGTCATGCTGAAAAAAATGGTGGGAACCGGTTTTAAAGTATGGTGACGTACTATCCAATGGTGCGCAGCCAATAAACCAAGTATTAACCAAATCCAAGCGGGGTAAAGGGTTTCAACAGCTTTTATCTAAGCCCAACTGATCCATAACATGAAAAACAAAAAAGTCCGTTTTTCATCAAAAGTCATGCTGAAAAAAATGGTGGGAACCGGTTTTAAAGTATGGTGACGTACTATCCAATGGTGCGCAGCCAATAAACCAAGTATTAACCAAATCCAAGCGGGGTAAAGGGTTTCAACAGCTTTTATCTAAGCCCAACTGATCCATAACATGAAAAACAAAAAAGTCCGTTTTTCATCAAAAGTCATGCTGAAAAAAATGGTGGGAACCGGTTTTAAAGTATGGTGACGTACTATCCAATGGTGCGCAGCCAATAAACCAAGTATTAACCAAATCCAAGCGGGGTAAAGGGTTTCAACAGCTTTTATCTAAGCCCAACTGATCCATAACATGAAAAACAAAAAAGTCCGTTTTTCATCAAAAGTCATGCTGAAAAAAATGGTGGGAACCGGTTTTAAAGTATGGTGACGTACTATCCAATGGTGCGCAGCCAATAAACCAAGTATTAACCAAATCCAAGCGGGGTAAAGGGTTTCAACAGCTTTTATCTAAGCCCAACTGATCCATAACATGAAAAACAAAAAAGTCCGTTTTTCATCAAAAGTCATGCTGAAAAAAATGGTGGGAACCGGTT
Organism: Unio pictorum; assembly: GCA_030141615.1. Classification (NCBI taxonomy): domain Eukaryota; kingdom Metazoa; phylum Mollusca; class Bivalvia; order Unionida; family Unionidae; genus Unio; species Unio pictorum. The sequence continues at coordinate 75,416 of JARLTB010000255.1, read as the reverse complement.
TTAAAGTATGGTGACGTACTATCCAATGGTGCGCAGCCAATAAACCAAGTATTAACCAAATCCAAGCGGGGTAAAGGGTTTCAACAGCTTTTATCTAAGCCCAACTGATCCATAACATGAAAAACAAAAAAGTCCGTTTTTCATCAAAAGTCATGCTGAAAAAAATGGTGGGAACCGGTTTTAAAGTATGGTGACGTACTATCCAATGGTGCGCAGCCAATAAACCAAGTATTAACCAAATCCAAGCGGGGTAAAGGGTTTCAACAGCTTTTATCTAAGCCCAACTGATCCATAACATGAAAAACAAAAAAGTCCGTTTTTCATCAAAAGTCATGCTGAAAAAAATGGTGGGAACCGGTTTTAAAGTATGGTGACGTACTATCCAATGGTGCGCAGCCAATAAACCAAGTATTAACCAAATCCAAGCGGGGTAAAGGGTTTCAACAGCTTTTATCTAAGCCCAACTGATCCATAACATGAAAAACAAAAAAGTCCGTTTTTCATCAAAAGTCATGCTGAAAAAAATGGTGGGAACCGGTTTTAAAGTATGGTGACGTACTATCCAATGGTGCGCAGCCAATAAACCAAGTATTAACCAAATCCAAGCGGGGTAAAGGGTTTCAACAGCTTTTATCTAAGCCCAACTGATCCATAACATGAAAAACAAAAAAGTCCGTTTTTCATCAAAAGTCATGCTGAAAAAAATGGTGGGAACCGGTTTTAAAGTATGGTGACGTACTATCCAATGGTGCGCAGCCAATAAACCAAGTATTAACCAAATCCAAGCGGGGTAAAGGGTTTCAACAGCTTTTATCTAAGCCCAACTGATCCATAACATGAAAAACAAAAAAGTCCGTTTTTCATCAAAAGTCATGCTGAAAAAAATGGTGGGAACCGGTTTTAAAGTATGGTGACGTACTATCCAATGGTGCGCAGCCAATAAACCAAGTATTAACCAAATCCAAGCGGGGTAAAGGGTTTCAACAGCTTTTATCTAAGCCCAACTGATCCATAACATGAAAAACAAAAAAGTCCGTTTTTCATCAAAAGTCATGCTGAAAAAAATGGTGGGAACCGGTTTTAAAGTATGGTGACGTACTATCCAATGGTGCGCAGCCAATAAACCAAGTATTAACCAAATCCAAGCGGGGTAAAGGGTTTCAACAGCTTTTATCTAAGCCCAACTGATCCATAACATGAAAAACAAAAAAGTCCGTTTTTCATCAAAAGTCATGCTGAAAAAAATGGTGGGAACCGGTTTTAAAGTATGGTGACGTACTATCCAATGGGTGCGCAGCCAATAAACCAAGTATTAACCAAATCCAAGCGGGGTAAAGGGTTTCAACAGCTTTTATCTAAGCCCAACTGATCCATAACATGAAAAACAAAAAAGTCCGTTTTTCATCAAAAGTCATGCTGAAAAAAATGGTGGGAACCGGTTTTAAAGTATGGTGACGTACTATCCAATGGTGCGCAGCCAATAAACCAAGTATTAACCAAATCCAAGCGGGGTAAAGGGTTTCAACAGCTTTTATCTAAGCCCAACTGATCCATAACATGAAAAACAAAAAAGTCCGTTTTTCATCAAAAGTCATGCTGAAAAAAATGGTGGGAACCGGTTTTAAAGTATGGTGACGTACTATCCAATGGTGCGCAGCCAATAAACCAAGTATTAACCAAATCCAAGCGGGGTAAAGGGTTTCAACAGCTTTTATCTAAGCCCAACTGATCCATAACATGAAAAACAAAAAAGTCCGTTTTTCATCAAAAGTCATGCTGAAAAAAATGGTGGGAACCGGTTTTAAAGTATGGTGACGTAAGTAGTAATGTGGGGCACTATAGCCTCAATGGAAAACCCAGTCAAAAACAGCTTGGGGCACTATAGCCTCAAGGGAAAATCCAGTCAAAAACAGCTTGGGGCACTATAGCCTCAAAACAGCTTGGGGTACTATAGCCTCAAGGGAAATGGAACAGGGTGGGTCTGTATAGCGTCAAGGGAAAATATAGTGGGCCTATATAGCCTCAAGGGAAATGGAACAGGGTGGGTCTGTATAGCGTCAAGTGAAAACATAGTGGGCCTATATAGCCTCAAGGGAAATGGAACAGGGTGGGTCTGTATAGCGTCAAGGGAAAATATAGTGGGTCTATATAGCCTCAAGGGAAATATAACATGGGAAATAAAACAAGGGAAAAAAGGGTGGCAATGAAAGCTACTATCTTTTCGAGACTTATGAGTGGCCCTGAAAAGGGCCTTTGGATACTTCTTCTTTTATTTTCTGCCTTTGTTCCACCACCTTTTGATTTTACCAATAATTCCCTTCTTCTTCTTTTCTTCCTCGGGAATCCAGTCAGGATGTCCCATAGCTCTAAACTTCTCTTGTATCTTGATCCAATTGTTATTTAATCTTTCAAAGTCCTCTTTCTTTTTTTGGTTTTCATTGTCCTTTCTTTCCTTTCTCTCCTTACTCCAGTTATCTTTTATCTTCTTCACTTCTTCTAATAGTTCCTTTCTCATCAGTTCTTCAGCTTTCTTGAGCGGGTCCAAACCCTTTTGGACATGGGGGTACTCTGTCAAGATATTATCCAAAAAACACTTGACGTTGTCGACAATATCTATTACTTGCTTCAATGTCCCCACTCTAACATAGGGTGGATTAATGCAGCCTCGTAACTTTTTGGCTTCTTCTTCTAGCATTCCTCCTAAGAGCTCCCTGGCTATTTTCAGTCTTTTTGCAAAGTCCAAACTCTTCGCAATCTTCCATTTATGATGTAGTTTTTCCACTTCATATTCCCCGTCTAATATCCAGAAATAGCTGTGTCTTAAATTATTGAATAAACTTGATGCTTTTGCCATCTTCTATGGTTATTCCGTGGAATGGTTCTAATGTCAGTCACTTTGAGTATATATATCTTAAGCACGGACGTGAAAGTAAACACCCCCTACATTCACTTGTCATATTAGATACTATTCACAAATCCTATTATATACTATCCAAAATCACACCCTATACTAACCACACACGGGGAAGCAGCCAAAAACACACCCTATCATTTACTATCCAAAATCACACCCTATACTAACCACACACGGGGAAGCAGCCAAAAACACACCCTATCATTTACTATCCAAAATCACACCCTATACTAACCACACACGGGGAAGCAGCCAAAACAAACCCTACTATATACTATCCAAAATTACACCCTATACTATCCACACACACACGGGGAAGCAGCCAAAACACACCCAATTATTTACTATCCAAAATCACACCCTATACTAACCACACACACGGGGAAGCAGCCAAAACACACCCAATTATTTACTATCCAATATCACACCCTATACTAACCACACACACGGGGAAGCAGCCAAAACACACCCAATTATTTACTATCCAAAATCACACCATATACTATCCACACACACGGAGGAAGCAGCCAAAACACACCCTATTATTTACTATCCAAAATTACACCCTATACTAACCACACACACGGGGAAGCAGCCAAAACAAACCCTATTATATACTATCCAAAATTACACCCTATACCATCTAAATAGAGTTAGTGTTTATAATCACACTACTCCTCTCTCACACCCATTGGCAATTGACATAGTATTTCTTTTCTTGTTATTTGGGTAGCCCTGAGAAGGGCTGTTTTCTAAAACTTCAAATTGCACCTGGTTAATGTTGGCATCTCCCAGGTCTAGCCCCACACACACATCTCCTACTCCAATCATTCTCCCAATTCACTCTTGTGATTGGGAGTGCAGAGGGAGAATGAGTGGCTTCACTATCCCAATCTTCTGTTTGAGGGATAGTGAAAGTCTCTTCATTTCTGCCTCTATTCCGCAACCGTGGATGAGGCTGTGGTTGTTGCGGCTGAGGCAGTGGGGGCTGCGCCTGTAGTGGACGAACTGGTTCTGGTGAAGGTGTCCTCACTATAGGCTTGACTTCACTAGTTTGCCTCATCATACGGTGAGGCAAAATTGACATTTTCATTTCCTTCTCCTCTTCTTTCTTTTTCCTCTCCTCCTCTTCTTTAATTCTGGTCTCTTCTTCTTCGGCCTCCATTGCCAGTTCGTCCAGGAGACGCCTAGCATTCTCCAGATGCATTTGAAGCTCTCTTAACTTCTGAATTCTGTTCATCTTTGGTGTTGATGCGCCAACGATGGGTAGCCAGACTGACGAGTGCTTCTTTATATATAGTTCAAGCGCGGACATGATGGAAAACACCCCTAGATCCGAAAATCTTACATTATCCCTATCATTACCAAAACACGCTGACGTGATGGAAAACACCCCCTAGATCCAAAAACACTTACATTATCCCTATCATTACCAAAAAAACAAAACACGCGGACTTAAACGAAAACACCCCACACTTTTATACTTGACTCCTATTAATTATACATTGAACAAGTTATTTTGAAAAAATACGTTGTGCTTATAGACGCACTTCAAAACAAAAGTAAAATGAGATAGTGATTATAGACTCACTTCTAATTTTTTTTCTAACTTCCTCACATACCATAAGCAAATTGAATGATTAATTCTTTTCGAGAATATTGGGTAGCCCTGAAAAGGGCTGTTTTTTTGTGTTTGTGTGTACGAGGAAGGATGACAATCTTGTATCGTCTAAGATTGCGTCCTCGTTTGGCTACACGATAGGGTCTGCTTCTTCGAAAAGAGAAAGAGAACTCTTTTGTGTCCACACGACAGTCGACAAAACTTCTGTCTGGTTCCTGCTGCTGTTGTTGTTGCTGCTGCTGCTGCTGTTCTCTCTGTTCTCTCTGCTGCTTTTGAAGTCGATACTTCTCAGTCCATTCTTCTTTCTCTTTTTGAATTTCCTCTCTGAAGAGTTCTTCTATGAGGTCTTCCGTTACTTGTAGCATTCTTACATTCTCAATCTCTTCAGGCTTTGGCATCAGATTGTGTCTGATACGATGCAGAGTGACATAAGCTTCGTTGAGCTTAGCTAGTCTTGAGCACATCTTCGTAGTAGGATGAGTCAAACAATGGATGGTCAGACTGGAGACTACCCCTGCTTTATATGGTTCAAGCGCGGACGTGATGGAAAACACCCCTCTGCGGTTTAGGGTTTTTGAAACGTTTAGATAGTTTAATGTGAGGGATAGAAAGAAAAGTCAAAGAGCATTTATATGAATACAAATGTAAAACAAATGACAGACGCATTGGTTTCAAAACACAACATTTTTATTCAAATAACAAAACAACTCACAAAACACAATTTTTCAAAGAACAAACATTTTTTTTTCTTCCATAACACTAATACATTATCTATGACATGGTTGACAACGTTGTGAATTAAATTGAGATTTCCACTGTTGGAAATCATTGGGCGATTGATGTACACTACGTTTCCTAGCTAAAGACAACAGATAGCCATAATGGTCACAAAACCATCGATCTACTTTGTCATCGTTTCGAGACGAATGACGATCAAAATAAGTCACTAAATGTTCTAAAGAATATCCAAGACTGCGATGATGCAGATAATAGATACAATATTGTCCACACACCATAGAATCTGTGCTTTGTAATTTCACATTATTGAATCGTGTCGTCTGGGCATTTCTTCTCATAAAGTCAATGATATCATCTTCGAAAGGAGGCAATCCATACGAATCAAAATACTCCGCACAACCCTTTTGAGGAAAGTAGACAGCTACCCAGTGAGTTCCTGGAAGATGACTGTCATCTGTGTTGATGACATAAGCTTGATTCTCTTGAGGTTTGCGATGAGGTAGTTCATCTTTAGCACACACGACAGGATTCCAAGAAGCAGTGTACGAACTACGGTTCAAAAGATAATAAAGTTCCCAAGTATCCATTTTTTGTTGTGTAGCCTTGTTTTTTTTCTCTCCTTTCTTCACAGGTGATGATAAGTCATTAATTCAATCCAGACTTTTTGTTTGAAACGGTCTGACAAGTAACTGATGGTTTGCTTCGTCTCTTTACTTTTGGCCAAGAGAGCTTCGATGCGATCGATTTCTCGAGCAAACAATGGAGGAGAGGAATGATCACGTAAGCCTTTATACCACTGAAGTAACACGTCTTCTTCGGAGATGAGACTCCAAGCTTCGTTCAGATAATTGTCCAATTTTTCTTCTTGACTCATCATCATACATTTATCGTGTTGAATTTGACTGGGATGATCGATTTGACATCCATAACAATCTTTTTTAATCAGGTCCCTCATTGTATCTTCCAAGTGTTGTGCAAAACAAGCCACTAATTGTTGTTCCTGTTCTGGCCATCTGGATTGTATGATCACTACCTCTTCTTTTTGGTCTTGGGGATCTGCTTTTTCTGTAACCTCCCATTTCATGGATTCTCCACTATTCAAAGAAGGACAAGGGTCTTCCATAATGTCTAATAGTCTAGAATGACTTCTCTCAAACTGTTGATTTCTATGGTATTATCGAATTCAGCATACAGAATGATATTCACCGTTTCGGGAAGAGGTGCTGCAAACTGAAGTTCCACACGCAGTTGCCCAGATTTTATAGGGTGGAAATGTCCCTCGTCGCTGCCTTGGTCTGGAGTGAAATCAAAAGCCCACAACGTGTAACCTCTTGCATAGTCGTCGTAGGAAATACCGTGACTGGTGTTGGTTCCTAACTGTCCTGTGGCTTCGTACAGTGACAAGTACGACCTCAAGTAATTTTTCTGTTCGCCAAAGTCGGGTTCGAAGGGTCTGGTACACAAAGTTTTGCCATCGCGACTGACTTCGATTTTGGATACTCTGCAGTGCTTAAACTGGAAAGGATTTTCATCGTGGGCACCATTGAGGGCTGCATTGCTGACGATACCAATGAATAAACGTTTGGGTAACTGTCCTTGGAACAGATGATCTTCAATCTTAGATCGGAGTCCAGCGGCAATGGTGAACGTTTTGACTTCCACGCGTCGTATAGGATACTTGGCTGTCGTTCTGCTCAAAGTGTGACTGATATCATTTCCCACTTTAGGTAACACTTCCACGCGACGTACGTATAACCTGGCTTCTTGGATAATGGTTTTGTATTCGTTGGCATGAGCCATCAAATGGAAAGCAGTACTACTTCGATTCAGTCTCAAGCGAATATCTACTCCGTTCAGCAAATACTTCTCTTGAAACCACATGTCCAAATGCAAACGATCGAACAGTTCTAAACTACGTCCTTGCAGAATTTTCTTTCGACGCTCGTTAAAACCTTCATTGTGAGGATCGGCAGGAGCGCTGCCATCAGCAGCTGCTTGTACGGGTAAGGCTGTGTCGTTAAACTTATCTGCGGTGTCAGGTTTCCATACCACGCAAGCATCTAAATGAGTGTTCTTGGCTTCTTTTCCGTACGTCAAGAGATTTTCGAGGTACGCTCGGTAAGGGTAAGTATCCATGCTACTGCTGATCAGTTTGTTATTCATGTACAAATCCACATCGCTGAACAAGGAATGCATGAAATTGTTGACAGGAGCTACTCTATCATTGGCTCCTGGATTGGTGTTGTCCGTTTTGGTGACTTTCAGTTTCAAATACAAGTAACTGTTGTTGAGATCGATGTAATCTTCGGGTTGTCCTTTGATTTCAAACTCGATGGGAGCTGAATCCGTCAAAGAGGAGACGGGATGAAATTCGACCCATTGAGCTTCTTGCATGGTCATCATCGTGGGTGGCATGGCAAAGAGATCCAGTTCCGACTTGGATCAGGCACAAGATTCTTGGTGCATCATTTTTTCTTTAGGTTTTTTTTCTTCACTTTTAATAATCAAAAATGTCTAAGTCTCGAGCGGTTCTTTTTTTCTTTGTCTTTCTCACTTTAGAGGTACGGAGACTTTTGAAAGGGTGTCTTCGTCGACGCTTTCTACCTTGTCCTTGCTGTGTCGTCAGGGAAGCAGGAATGTTAGACTCGGTGCCGTTCAGAGCATTTATAGGACTTTCTCGTCGACCCAAAAGCTCTTTACCCGTTTGAAGCAAGGTATTTTTGCCTGCTCTCAAAAAAGCTTCTTTAGGGTTTTGTTTGTCAATGAGAACATTGTAAAGAAAATCTTTGCCGTGAGTCAATGCGGCATCTTTTAAGGTGTGCAATCCTCGTGTCACCATTGGTTTTAAAACAGGGACCACGGAACGAAAGGCTGATTTAAACATATCTCCTAAACCATGTCCTCGTTGTCGAGTGACTCCTTGGTACACAGGATACATCACTTTTTCAGTTGTTGGAGAATCGTTTTTGAAAATGGAGTTTCACTGTGACTTTCCCTTTGGTAAATGGAATATTTTGACCTAGTTCTCCTTTTATAGTAATGTTGACACTGTCGAAATACGACTTACTGACGGGTAAATAATGAGGATGTACAAATTCGCGGTGAACGTGATAGGTATTTCCACCTTCCTCGTCAGCGGTAGTAGTATCTACTTTGAAAGGAATGACACGTAGTAACGGTACAGAGGTGTGTCCTACCACGTTGTACTCCACCACATCGGAGTACACAAACATCAAATTGAGTCCTTGGTTCATTTCTACAGGGGATCGAAAATATTTGGTAAAATCCAAGTTACTGGATATGCCTGGTATTTCTTTTTTGTTCCGGAGCATCTTGAGGTCTCCACCTAAGATATCAAACAATTCAGGACAAAAGGTAATGGCTATTATTTTCTTCTCTGAAAATTTGATCATGAAGCGGCGAGCCACTTTAATGTACTCAAAGGTAACACTTTCTCTGATTTTGTCCAGGGGTTTACCAAACAAAGTATTGAACCTGGTTGCAATCGTAGTCACTAAATGTTGACCGCTAAAATAGTAGCCTGCAGGAATGGTCAACACATGAGTGGACAGTTGTTTAGTTGGGGGTCCGTCTGATTTTTTGTTGTCAATGCCAGTGATACCTCGTTCATCTAAGGCTTGTTGCAATTGCTTGTCGTACACTTCAACTGTGAAAAAGTTTTGATTTTCGACGATGTTTTTGATTTGTGTCGGGTGTATTATTTCCACTAAAGCTGCTTCCCAATGATCATCTTGATCCAAATGCATGGCTTGAGGTAATTTAGACGTGTAACAACACAATGTGTTGTTAGGAAACACCTCCATGGAACTGTCACTGGGTAACGTTAAGTAAAATTGGTTAATAGTGTTGTTCATATTTCCAATGTTCTTCTGTCCGAGGAGTCACTCGAGGTTAAAGGAGTGTCTAAAAGAGGATTGTGATTGGAAGGGTGACTGTCAGGAGAAGGACTAACGTTGGTCGCAAGACTCCTAATATTGTTACTGTTGTTCCCGTTGTAAGAGTATTTCAGGGAAGGATTGGGAAGAAGATACCCGATACAACTGCTGAGTAAAATGGTCCACAATTGTTTGTCTCCTTGTTGCAAACTCAAATTAGCAATGGCTGCACCAATGACACAATATACCACAAAGATTTGACAGAAAAAAACGATTTGCGTTTTAGGGACACGTTCTCCACACCACACCCACAAGGGTTGCTTTTGTAAATCTTGCAGAGATGACGTGGGTGAAGGAGTAGTCACTGTGGTTGCTGAAGCTGTATTGAAGGGCATGATGGTCACTTCTTTTTATAGTCGATGACTTGCGAAGCGTCAATCCAAGAATCAAAACTAGGAGGATATCCTTTCCAACGTACTTTGACTTCTTTGACACGACGTTTTCCTACTTTACGGGTTCTTCGTTCGAGAATGCTTTCAATGTCGTACACGTCGTCTTCTTTTTTGGTAACACGTTGTAACTCAGGCAAGTAAAATGTTCCTTTTAATACTTCTCCGTTCATGTCTTCCAATTTATAGACGGTAGGATGACGATCGCGCACTCGTTCAGTCACACGAAACAATTCGGTGGTCCAGTTGGGTAAGTAACCTTTGTCGAAAGTGCGTTTGGTTTTGCCAATGCGTACCCAATCTCCTGGGGTTAACACTTCTCTACCTTTCTTGGGGACAGCCCTCGCCCGGGACGTACCAAACAGACGCTCAAAAACAGTCACTTCGTTGTCGGGTGTCACCTCTTGTGGGGAACGTCCAATGCTTCTATGGTAAGATTGATTGTAGGCTTGGGCTAAGTGTGGTAAGACGTCGATGTACTTGAGAGTGTGTTGATGCGTAAAATATTTCCACATGCGTTCTTTCAAGGTACGTTGAAAACGTTCCACGATACTGGCTTTGGTTTCAGGATTTTCGGTGGTGAAAAAATGAATGTCACGTTTTTTTAATTCTCGTTGGAAAGCTTGGTTCAGAAATTCGGTGCCTTTGTCGGTTTGCCATCGAAGAGGGTGACGGCCACTTTGTTTCAACACCAGTTGCAAAGCTCGTACTAACTCTCCGCTCGATTTGGATGTCAATGGTACGACCCAGGCAAATTTAGAAAAGACGTCGATGACACAAAACAAATATTTGTAGCCACGATTGTAGGTGGCTAAATGAGAGACATCAGCTAAATCGGCTTGCCATTGATGATCGATGCCTTCCACTTGAGTGCGACTTCTGTGAAATTTTCGTCGAATGGGCTTGTGTAAAGTGTACGTCGCTTGTTCTTGTAACCATCGTTGTACTGCTGGTAAACGGAGCTTTTTCAGGCGAGTTTTGGCAGCACGATACAATTTCTGAATGCCTCCGTAACCTGCAGGGTGAGCTGGATCGTAGTAAATGCTGGCTAATACCTTCTCCATGGTTTGTTGTTAATAAGGGACCCACTCTTCGAGGATATTGCTTTGGGTGGGACGAAATGTGGGTTGTTTGGAAACGGTTTTACGTGTCCGATGTGCTACAGGAGTTGACGTCGAGGGTACTGGTGGTGGCGGAGGTAATGGGATAGCTTCTTTGGTCTTCTTTTCTTTTCTCACTTCTGCTTTCCTTTCTTTCTTTTTCACATCTGTCGAAGAAGGAGTAGCCATCATCTTTTTAACCCAAGTTTTGAGTTCTTCTCGTGGGGGAGTGGGGGAAGGGGTTAACAAGGAAGCGGCAATCTTACTCGGAATGGGAGTAGCAGTAGGTGTTTGAAAGAGATCATGGGGTTCTTCTTCCTTGGGTAATGGTGGGGTAACGTCTGTTTTAACTGCTGTAGAGGGTGAAGGTGAGGGTGACGGGTTATTCATTAGAGCCTTAAAATCGGACAAAGTGGGTTGAGCTGTTTGTTCCACAGCTTTCTGATGAAAGAGTTGTAGCCGTTTCAAGAGTTGACCGTACTTTTGTGATTTTTCGGTTTCGGATAAATCGTGGCGATGGATCAAGGATTGCAATTCGTGTTGTAATTGCGACATCTCAGCCAAATTGGGATTGGGTGGTAAATGGGGGGATCGTTGTTCTTGCCAATGATGGTATTCCATCCATCGTTTGTAAGGAACCAAAGTTAGTTTTCGTCCTTCCATGGGCTTTCAAAGGTTATGTCTGAGATTGTGGTGCTCCATAAGGTCCTTTTATCTTCTACCCATCCCTTGAGTTAACCCTTGGGTCATCCCTTGTATCAAACCTGGTATTAAGCTTGTCAACATAGGAGCAAGAATGGGTAAAAATCCTCCGCGTTGCACCAACATCTTTTTCTTTTGACGGACGGATATTTTCTTTTGAACCATTTGACGAAGAACGTGTCGATGTTTGGCGAAGCATTTTTTCTGGTGTGGAGACAAAGGTATCGTGCCTTTCAAAACATTCAAACAACATTCGCACACGGTATCGATGACATCTTTGGAGGCTGTTTTAATGATTTGTTTTCGCATGGGCGGAGAGGCTTTGGACAGGACGGACAACACGTCTCCGTGTTTGGCTAAACGAGGAGGTAGTCCTTTCCTTTTCTTTCCTTTGTGGGGTGAATAAGAATGTTTTTTGCGAGGTGACATCTTTGCTTGTTCGTTCCAGAAATACACTGATGTCAAAGACTTGGTACACACCCTCTTTTATCTTCTTTTTTCTATTGGCTTCTCCAAAAGGTAACGGCATGCTTCGCTAAATCCTCAAAAGCAGGGCTAAAGATACCAGTTCGGTTATTAGCTGCTTTGTCTAGTTTCTGCATACCTTTAATAAAGCCAGTAAATATGCCTCCTCTTTGGTGACTTCTCTTTTTCTTTTGACGTTTGGGTATTTTCTTTTGTGTCCTTTGACGAAGAACGTGTCGATGTTTGGCTAAACGTCCTTTCCTTTTCTTTCCTTTGTGGAGTGTAGAAAAATGTTTTCTGCGAGGTGCCATCTTTGCTTGTTCGTTTCACAATACCACTAGTGTCAATGACTTGGTATACACTCTCTTTTATTTACTTTTTTTGGGGAACTAGCGCTTTGTCAAAAAGGTAACAATGTGTTTCCCAAAATTGTCAAAGGATCCTCCTTTTTGGTGTCTCTTCTTTTTCTTTAAAGGTCTACGTCTTTGGAGGGAAGGACGTTGATGTTTGGTTTTAAAGCTTTTGGTGAGATGACGAGATTGTCTTGTTCCTTTTCCTTTTTGGACAGCAGAACGACGAGGGTAGTGGTGGTGGTGGTGTGTATGTTTTTGAGGGGGCATCCTTGAGTGTTCAGCATCAGCACAGAAAAAATACTGATTGACGTCGTGGTTTTCAAGTCATATTTTTATACTGGAATGCGACGCCACTGATTATCTTTGCGTCGTATCAACTTCATGGCAGGTAACACACGTCGTGAAGGAGTTCGCAATGGACTCAATCGGGACAGTTCTTGTTTGGACAAATCTAGTAAACTCTTTAACATGCCAGATCTTTCTTGGACTTTGACTTTGGGGGCAGGTACTTTGTGAGCAGCTGCTACTGCCGCTAAGGTGGACGAGGGTGTCTCCGGTGGAGGAGACGTTTTGGGAGACGCAGATTTCGAATGTTTCATCAAATTAGGAAAAACGGGTGCCAAATTGGGTTTGGCTGGCATCACCCGCAACGGAGAAGTGACAGCCCCTGAGGCTACTGGCAACGTAGTCCCTGCCAAACGTCCTTGTAGATCTTTTCTTACAGGTCGTGGTTGACGAAGGTAAGGTTGTGTCCTGGCCGAAGTGCCTCTTTTGCGGGTGACCGCTTTTTTCTGTGGACTTTTCTTTTTCTGTGCTTTGGTCTTGGTACCCTTGTTCTTTTTCTTAGGGACTCGTTTGGCTTTTTTTGTTTTCTTCTTGGGGTGAACTTTGGGAGTATTGGGATCCCATTTTAAAAGGGAACGAATGATGACACCTCCTAGAGAACCACTACCTCCAGGTTTCAATATGATTTGCTTTTTGGTGTGAGTGTCAATGCGAGGATTGGCCAATTGCGTCAAGGCTACTTTGTTTCTGTCAAAAAAGCGTTTGGTTTGATGTGGAATGTGAATGATGCCTTGCAGTATTTGACGTGCTGTCACCGTAAACCATCGTAAGACTTCTTTGAGACTGGCTTCTAAGACGTGAGCACGTCTTTGTGGATTTTTTTCGCGACTGATGCCGTACAAGGCACGAATCAATTTGATCGGAAGATGAGACTGAAGGGACGTCATGTTGACGATGTATGAGACCAGGTCAAAGTAACCCAAGGTTTTTATAGACTTTTTTAGTGCTTCATAGTGTTATGTCGACGAGGAGGACGTGTACACGACAGGTCCTCCGTCTTGACACCAGTCGTGAAACAAATCGGTACGAAATCGCAAATAATCAGGGGTAGTGGGTTTTAAATCCACGAGTAAATAGGCGTGTGGCGTTTGAGTGGCATCATCGTACGCATGAGTTAGCCAAGGTGTTCCTAACTGTTTGGCTAAAACTTGCACTTGTGATTTATCTCGAGGACTTTTAAACAAGACCACGTAATGAGCATTAAGACTAATGGTACGATGGGCTTTACTTTGTTGAAATAAATTTTGTGTAATGTAAATGACACTGGCATTACGATGATGCCCTTTACGTGTAAACCACAGTTTAATTTCTTCTTCGTCTTCTCCTAACATGTCGTCAAAAATAACCCAATGAGTTTGACTAGGGTCAGACACGATCCCCTCGTCTTCTTTAGGAATGCCTGCTACAAACACAATGGAATCACCTTGACTTTCTTGCAAGAGGCTGTATGCCGATTGCCACTCTTTGTAACACCACACGATGCGTTGAGGTGGACGATCGATCAAATGATGTTTATGTTCGATCAAACGTTTGACAAATTCGGTTTTGCCTGAACCGCTCGGTCCAGCAATTAACATGTTAAAAGGATGACGAAGATACAAGGCTTTCCAACTAGCCTGATCTAAGTGTTCGTCAATGACTTTGAATGTGGAGGAGGAGGAAGGAGTAGTAGAAAGAGTAGAGTGAGCCATAGTCGTGTAGTGGTATGTCAGTATTGACACAAAAACAGACAAGACAAGAGGTTTTTATACTTTTTTCAAGACACGTTTATTTCAATGCATGTTTAAATTTGAACAACACGAACACATAAAAGCCAAATGGATAAATACAGGAATAAAATACCTAGGCAAACGATCAAAGTGGAATATAAACAAGTCACTGTACAACGTGGTTTGGGTAACGAAGGTGTCCTAGAGGTAGTATGTAATGTTCTTATAGTCTCCTCTACAGGGGGTACAGTCACATAGGTGTCTTCTCGAAAGGGTCTTTGTGGGGGAATGTCCATGACAGTTCTGTCTTGAACAGAGGGATTGTCTTGGGTGACAGATTCTTTTTCTTCTTCTTCTTCTTCTGGTACTGTCACTAACACAGGATTAAAAGTGACTTTTTTCACACGACGATGAATTTTAGGAACACAACGCTTGGGCATAATGGGATGCTTCGTTTGTCCAAGCCTCAAAATCCCAACTTTTCCAGTGACGTACATCTGTCCAATGAGGGTGTAAATCACAAGCTACACACACATCTTCGTACACTGCTTCCGTACGTAAAAGTTGACGAATCTTTTTTTCTTGGAAAGGTCGAGACGTATCCAGATGAAAACGTAAGGCTTTGAACAGAATAAGTCTCTCGTGGACATTTAAAGGAACCACCATACTGTCTTATTTTTTGATAGGTAGTGTTCGTAAAGTGTCCACAAGGAATCGGCAGGTAAACGAAATCCCAGAAAGCAAGTCACTAAAACACACACTACACGTCGACCCCAATTCATAGGGTATAGTTCTTGTAATAAGTGTTCGTAATCTTTCACCGTGTGAATCTTCTCATTGATATCCTTCCACGGAATCTGTTGGATCACCAATGATAAAGGTTGTGGCATGGTTGTTCTCTTTTATACTTCTTTAGGTCAAAGATCATCAGTGTAGATTCAACCCAGAATTAAACACAGAATTAAATTTGCTCAAAAAGCGAAAGTGATTAATATAACGTGTAATTTCGTCCCACTGCCATTCAGGGTAACGGTTAAGAAGGATCAAAGTATCTTCAGATGTAAACGTAGTAAATTGGTAACGGAGCAAAAATATACCCTTGATCCAGAGAAATCTAACACGTTGGTTAATTTTTGTCACTTTCCTCTTGTGAATTTCACGACACAAAAGTTCTACAGTCACCCATTGAGATTTTTCTTTAGCAAGACCTTGCCAAACGTCCTTGTAGATCTTCTCTTGTAATTCTTGTGGTAATCCTTGAATATTATGTTTTATATTATATACTGGTCTAGGTGTGTTACACGACATGGAACAGTAGTGTCACTTCCAATCATTAGGTCCCACTAAAGGTAGGTATTGACAATTCGGAGACCATCGAGCATGTTCCAGGTAAGCGGAATCTTTATGTTCCCACTCGTAAATGGATACACCACAACTGAAACACTTGACTTTATCCCCTTCGCCCAAGTAGAAAAATCCAGCTCTGGCTAATTCTTCAGGAGTTGGTCCAGGCAGATATTTTGGCCATTTATCTTTGAAGGTTTTGAATCGACTTTTGAAATGACAGTATTCAGGTAAACTCGTCGGGAACGAATATTCGACTCTCCTCACTTCTGTTCGATGCAGGTACGGTGAAATTCCTAGGAGTCCACGATAACGTGTCGCACCGCTTTCGCATCCCTCAGGTTTGACACGCACAGCATCACTTTCCAGGGTAGATATAGGGGTAGTAGTCATAGCAAAGTTCTCACGATATCCTGCTGAATCGCTAATGTCACAGCGCCTGGCATCACTACAATCGCAAGGTTTAGCATCGCACTCCACTTGAGAATTCCCAAATTTGAATGATGTCTGTTTAAATGGATTCATCTTCTTTTCGCTGTGACGTTGTAGTGACAAATGAACTATTGGTCTTGGACAATATCCCTTTTTATATGCTGCCCAATTTCGACGTGACCGTACGGTAGAGTGAAGTGATTGGGAAGTCGTACTCTCTTTTGGTACACGATTTGGTAGACTTTTTCCAAAGGTCGGCTAACAATTTGGTGTGTGGGTAAACGGACAATCTTGTGCGGTTCGTGGGTAGTCACTTGAAACGTTTCATCCTGTCCTGACTGCAAGGCTTCTTGTAGCACGTTAAAGTTCACCACTTGACTGGTGCGATAATTAAGAGTCAATCCTTTCACTTTACATTCGGTGTGTATTTCTCCTTGGGGGTCTCTGTATTCGTAGCCGTAATTTTTAGGACCGCCACTTGCAAAACTTAGAATCTTGTCGTCGGGATGTTCATCGGTCCAGGCTCCTAAACGGTCTCCTTCGATGACAGGGTTACACTGGTCCGGTCGGTGAATGTAAATGCAACTGTCCGTGTCAAAATACAACACACGATCTCCTAACAGTTCTAACACTTCGTACAATTTTAAGCGAGCGTGGGCTGTCACGTAAGCCGCAATGATAACATTTCCAAATTTGTCGGCTTCTACAAAGTCTAGTTCTTCTTCGTAATTGACTAAGATCAAGTCCTCACGAATGACGTCCACGTGTTTCATGACTTTGGTTGGGTCGTGAATCATCTGGAAGTAGCGAGACGGTTCGGACAAATACTCCGTCTTGGGTAAAGACGGACGTTGTGCCATTTTACCCCACAAGCAATTGAGCATCACTTTGGCAAACGACCGCCTTCCTTCATTTTTCTCGATGTGGTCTAAAGTGATACCTTCCTGCTCCCGATATTTTTCTTTGAATATCTTGTGGTCTTCGGGAGTGTGACACCAGGAAGGATAGCCATTAGCTTCTTGTTTTAGTTTTAAAAAGGCATCCACGTAGTCTGCAAAAATACCTTTCTGTCTCTCGTCGCCCTTGCGGTATTGTTGTGTTTTGGGAAAGTGGTAAATTTCGTACACTTCTAACAGTTGATATCCCAGGTCCAGAGCTTTAAACAATTCCACGCTCACCCACGTTCCTGTCAAGGTGCGTTCTTCCTGAGTGTGATGACAAGGTTGGTCTTGGTTGCACGTTTCGGCACATGTGCGACACAAAGGAAACATCAGTTTTCCTTGGCAATGGTGAGGTAAAACGGGATGGTACAAGTCTGTGGGTGGTAAGACTTTACAATTGATCAATCCTTCGTACTGTCGAATGTGGTCCAAGTCAATGTGTTCTGTCATCAATTCTGGATGCCCTACGGGAAAGTGACAATATTTGCACACGTAAGGATACAGCGAACACACGTCCAAGTATTTGATTTCTTCTCCCTTCTCCTCGTCCGCTTGGTACAGCAAACAGGTAGCATTCGTTCGTCCTCCGTACAAACTATCCCGAGGGTTCAATGGGTCCACCATCTTGTAACTTTCTACGATGCGTTTAAACTCGGGATCGGTTTTCAAACGCTGATCGTACTCGTGTTCCCACATTTCCACCACCTGATATCCTTGCTGTTCTAACTTCAAACGTCGTTGACACGTGGACTGGTACAAATCTTCCATGGTTCGTTGTAAAAACTGATTTTTGGTGTCACGCTGAGGGTAGCACAGGGGACATCCATGAAATAAGCATCCGTTAAACTCGTACACAATCTGAGGGTTTTCTAAGTCCCATCCATCTACCGAATACGTTCCGATGGTCTTTTCGCCTCCTCCGTTGCGAGCGTGTCGGATCCATTTGTCTTCCTTGTCACACAAATAATGGAGCCAACGTAGGGCTTTGACCGAGTATTGACGTTTGACAAAATTTGTCGTTTGAGGACTGATGACTGCTAGAGTATTTTCGGGCATGAAGCGTTTTCGGTACACTAAAGAACACGCTTTGGCGATGGTACAAGCTTCTTTCAAAGGATCGATCCCTCCGTATTCCATGAACAATTCTCGAAATTTTCCACAGCAGCGTCGTAAAATGTCCACGTCAGATCGACAGTACTTTAACATTTCTTCTTGAAAGTCAAAAGGGTCCGAGGCGTGAGTCTGGTACCAAGCATAGAAAGCTTCTCGTTGTTCGGTGCGCATGTTGTCGGGGTCGTAGTCGTCAGCCTCAGGCAAATGGGGTAGAACGGTATGTTGATTGGCTTTGGTATTAAAAAAGTGTGGAAAATAACCTTTAGCCATTTCTGTCATTCCAAACGTTTTAGGCATACGACTCAATGGCATGGCCAAGTAACACATCGAATCTTTAAACTGTACTTGTCCTACTTGCATAGAAATGATTTTGACTCCGTTCAAAGTCACTTGAGGTCGTTCGGTACTTTGTTCCGCATAGTATCTGAGTAGAAATTGCCCATCGTATCCCGAGAAATTATGAGCCATGACCGTGGCATGGCGATGACAATTGCCGTAACGTTCGATGTCTTCTGGACTCCACGTTTCGTCGATGGGATTAAGGATCCATTGAGCAAAATCGGCTAGCGTGTTTGACCCTCGAAAGATTTTTTCACGTCCTCCAGGAATCTTGCTGCAGTGAGGGCAATGACTAAAGATAGGTTCTTGGATACACTGTTCGCACGCACGGTGAGCCACGCAGAAATTAGGAATGTGAATACCAGTTTCTTGCATGCATTCGAAATCAAAAAAGATAAAATTTCCTTTCTTCTGGGTATCATCTGATCGGGGTTGATATTTTTGAATGAAGCATTCGTGTTCCAAGTCCACGATTTGGTGACAAATATGACATCGTTTCTTCCCTCGACAAACGTGAAACTTGACATTATTGGTACGTATGCCTTGTCCGCAAGTAGGCCACAATCTCAAAAGCTGACAAGTACTTTTCTGCTGTGAACCTTGCATCTTCAAATGTTGTTGGTAACAGGTAAGACTGACAAAAGTACGCTGGCACACAAGGCAATGCACTCTTTCTTGTCCTTGGTCCAGACAAGGTTGAGAGGCCAAACATCCCTCACATTTTGATCCACAATACTTGTGATATTCTCGATTGTTATAACCATAGTCACATTTTTCACAGTAGTAACTGAATTTCAGAAATCCAGTGATACTGGTAATGGTATCAAAATGATCATCGTGATGATAGACGTGAATGTATTTTCCGTCTTTGAAATCGTGGCCTCGAAACAAAAGAGGTCCACGCACTTCTTGAGGGTGCACTTTCAAGGTGTAACGTGGAGCCAAGACGTCTTGCAATTGTTGCATTTCTCGAATGCCACAAGGGGTATCTTTGGATATCCCCGCTTGCTGTAACAGGAGTTCTGCTTCACTTCTTTGTTTGGCTCGGTCCGATTGTCGAATAGTTTTCCAGGCTCTTTTCCATTCTGCCGTGTCGTTCTTGTTGGCATACGTTCGTCCCACGACGACAGCACGGGCTAAACACATCTGGTCTTGATGATTGTTAATTTGGACAAGGCTTCGCTTCATGCTGCGAAGGCTGTCCACCAATAACACTTTTTTGCGTCCTGTCCCCTGAGGAAGAGACACGTGGGTCATAAATAATGTGGCTTTTCCATCGTCAATGTGAAACTTGTCGTTGGATTGTTGCACATGTTGAATTTTGTCAATGACTTTGGAAGGTGTTAATTGTGATGGACTAGTAAACTCGATCCAAACGGGAGACTTTAAATTATCGTGATGAATAGAAAGTCTCAAGCGATCGTCTTCTTTGGCTTGACATTGCTGTTTCAATGCAGTTAACACAGAATCCCACACCTCGGTAATGAACCCTTCTGTATTCTCCAAAGGTACATTGGACTTGAAATCTTTAAACTTTACGGCATACGTGTAAGCCGTTGTTCTAAATTTTCGAGAGGAACGCTTTTCCGTCTCTCGAATGTGATAGTAATTTTCAGGGTTTACCAAGGGTGGTGCACTTTGCTTGGACGTCGATTGTCTGGGTGTGGATTCGGGCTCACTCATGTCATCTTCAAAATCACTGGCATGAATTTGAGCCAAGACTTCAGCTACTGTGCTAGGCGATACATTACGTTTCTGTCTCTTACTGTTTTCTCCTTTCTCCACTGCATGATGTGGTCTTTTCATCTTGTCTGCACAAAGTCAAATGACTACCTTTTAAAGACCATAACCTCTATATATTCATGTCCGATCTGTGCATATATAAAGGACCAGTGTCTAACCTTTCAGTATTCATTTCACTCTCACATTGACCAGAACGATGGAAGAACCTACACAAGTGGAACTTCTCATTAGAGCTTTACGTGGGGTCATACGAAAGTTTTCGTCAGACCAGCCGACGGCCTACTCTCCTTCCTATCGAGATAAAAGTCAAGATACTTGCTATATCTGTAAGAAGAAAGGACATTGGGCTACAGAATGTTCAGATCGTAACAAAAATAAAAAAGGTACCAATAGAGACAAAAGTCAAGATACCTGTTATTATTGTAAAGAGAAAGGACATTGGTCTCCAAACTGCCCTAAGAAACAACAGGAACAGGAGGAGGAGGAGGAAAGAAATTCTGAACAGGAGGAGGAAGAGGTACCCTCCCCCAAGGAAGAACCCCGACACGTTCACAAAAACAAGAAAAAAAGACGAAACGAAATTGAAGAGGAAGAAGAAGAAAAAGCTGTGACAGTAAAGAAAATGAAAAAACAGAAAGAGTGAAACAGAAGAAAACCTATGAACTTTTTAAAAATGGTCTTGTGTTATGTTATGTTGTGGTATTGAATTGTAACGTTTGTACTAGAATAAACTAAAGAGAAAAAACGTAAGTGTCTCTTGGTTTTGATTTGATAGAATAAGAACCTACACTCACACATTCATTCACTCACACGTGTATCATGGGTTTTTAAAAATATAAAGGACTTTTGAGTTTTCATTGAAATAGGCAATTGACATAGTATTTCTTTTCGAAATAATTGGAGTGGTCCTGAAAAGGACCGTTGGTGTTTTGTGTGTTTAAAACAAAACAAACTCAGAAACGGGACGAAATCCTCTTGAGCTGTCTTAAGCCTTTGCCACGGCCAAGGCCTACTTCGGGACTGGTGGTTCCTGTCAATGATTTGGTAGAAATCACTAACGGTGGTATGGCAGACGTAGTCACAGAGAGATTGGGTTGTTTCGCTCGAGAAGGTCTTTTTCTCTTCGGTCGTGATAAAGAAGTCTGATACATTTGTTTCAGACTCCTTAACTCAGCTAAAATATCTAAAAGTACCGTCGTAACCGTTTGATTTTCACTATTTTCTTTCTGTCCTTGGTCTTCATTCTTCTCCGTTGCTGCTGATGCTGCTACTGTTTCTTCCTGGTGTTTCCTTCTTGCTTCTTCTTCCTGCTGTTGCATAAGAAAAGCTTGTTCTTCTACTTTCTGTTGTTGTAAAAATCGCTCCAATGCTTCTTTTTGTCTTTGTTTAAAATCATCGACGTGTCCATAAGAAGATACAGAAGGCAACGAAGGTTCCGGAATAAATTCTTGCGATGTTAAAAAATCCACAATATCCCAGTTAAAATCCATTTCTTCTGGATGTAGATTTGTCATGACTTTAGTAGTCACTGTTGGTCCATGACTTGCTGTCTCTACTCCTGTCTCACTCCAATTCATCGTCTTCTTACTGTCCGCCATGATTGACAACTCTCTTGAATCGATTGACTGCGCACAGGCGCTGGTACCTCTATATAGAAAAGGTGACGTCACAGACTGCTCTCTTCCGATTGGATGGTTGTGACTGACTTTTGTAACGCACGTTTGGATTGATCGATACACTCAATCCGTTTCAATCCGCTCTTCCCCTATAAATAACCGCAGTACACAGCATTCGCTTCACCTGTTCTCATCAGAAGATGTGGACTAATGTTGAATCGTCAACCCTTGTGTCAAGTATGCTGTTTAGGACTGACATACCCATGTATGTCAGATCATCATGGAGTGTCATTCATAGGACGGAGACAGCCTATTGGAAGAGAAGAGTCTATGTGGAAAGACAAGGTTGTTTGAAGAGAGTTCTCTTCTATGGACCCACAGTAAGGAGAAGTTTAAGGAAGAGAAGAAGATCTGTGAGATGTCCTCTGTGTTAACAAGACAACGTTAACATTACACATAACGGCCCTTTTCAGGGCCACTCATAAGTCTCGAAAAGATAGTAGCTTTCATTGCCACCCTTTTTTCCCTTGTTTTATTTCCCATGTTATATTTCCCTTGAGGCTATATAGACCCACTATATTTTCCCTTGACGCTATACAGACCCACCCTGTTCCATTTCCCTTGAGGCTATATAGGCCCACTATGTTTTCCCTTGACGCTATACAGACCCACCCTGTTCCATTTCCCTTGAGGCTATATAGGCCCACTATATTTTCCCTTGACGCTATACAGACCCACCCTGTTCCATTTCCCTTGAGGCTATAGTACCCCAAGCTGTTTTGAGGCTATAGTGCCCCAAGCTGTTTTTGACTGGATTTTCCCTTGAGGCTATAAATCTTGAGGCTATAGTGCCCCAAGCTGTTTTTGACTGGGTTTTCCATTGAGGCTATAGTGCCCCACATTACTACTGACGTACTATCCAATGGTGCGCAGCCAATAAACCAAGTATTAACCAAATCCAAGCGGGGTAAAGGGTTTCAACAGCTTTTATCTAAGCCCAACTGATCCATAACATGAAAAACAAAAAAGTCCGTTTTTCATCAAAAGTCATGCTGAAAAAAATGGTGGGAACCGGTTTTAAAGTATGGTGACGTACTATCCAATGGTGCGCAGCCAATAAACCAAGTATTAACCAAATCCAAGCGGGGTAAAGGGTTTCAACAGCTTTTATCTAAGCCCAACTGATCCATAACATGAAAAACAAAAATGTCCGTTTTTCATCAAAAGTCATGCTGAAAAAAATGGTGGGAACCGGTTTTAAAGTATGGTGACGTACTATCCAATAGTGCGCAGCCAATAAACCAAGTATTAACCAAATCCAAGCGGGGTAAAGGGTTTCAACAGCTTTTATCTAAGCCTAACTGATCCATAACATGAAAAACAAAAAAGTCCGTTTTTCATCAAAAGTCATGCTGAAAAAAATGGTGGGAACCGGTTTTAAAGTATGGTGACATACTATCCAATGGTGCGCAGCCAATAAACCAAGTATTAACCAAATCCAAGCGGGGTAAAGGGTTTCAACAGCTTTTATCTAAGCCCAACTGATCCATAACATGAAAAACAAAAAAGTCCGTTTTTCATCAAAAGTCATGCTGAAAAAAATGGTGGGAACTGGTTTTAAAGTATGGTGACGTACTATCCAATGGTGCGCAGCCAATAAACCAAGTATTAACCAAATCCAAGCGGGGTAAAGGGTTTCAACAGCTTTTATCTAAGCCCAACTGATCCATAACATGAAAAACAAAAAAGTCCGTTTTTCATCAAAAGTCATGCTGAAAAAAATGGTGGGAACCGGTTTTAAAGTATGGTGACGTACTATCCAATGGTGCGCAGCCAATAAACCAAGTATTAACCAAATCCAAGCGGGGTAAAGGGTTTCAACAGCTTTTATCTAAGCCCAACTGATCCATAACATGAAAAACAAAAAAGTCCGTTTTTCATCAAAAGTCATGCTGAAAAAAATGGTGGGAACCGGATTTAAAGTATGGTGACGTACTATCCAATGGTGCGCAGCCAATAAACCAAGTATTAACCAAATCCAAGCGGGGTAAAGGGTTTCAACAGCTTTTATCTAAGCCCAACTGATCCATAACATGAAAAACAAAAGAGTCCGTTTTTCATCAAAAGTCATGCTGAAAAAAATGGTGGGAACCGGTTTTAAAGTATGGTGACGTACTATCCAATGGTGCGCAGCCAATAAACCAAGTATTAACCAAATCCAAGCGGGGTAAAGGGTTTCAACAGCTTTTATCTAAGCCCAACTGATCCATAACATGAAAAACAAAAAAGTCCGTTTTTCATCAAAAGTCATGCTGAAAAAAATGGTGGGAACCGGTTTTAAAGTATGGTGACGTACTATCCAATGGTGCGCAGCCAATAAACCAAGTATTAACCAAATCCAAGCGGGGTAAAGGGTTTCAACAGCTTTTATCTAAGCCCAACTGATCCATAACATGAAAAACAAAAAAGTCCGTTTTTCATCAAAAGTCATGCTGAAAAAAATGGTGGGAACCGGTTTTAAAGTATGGTGACGTACTATCCAATGGTGCGCAGCCAATAAACCAAGTATTAACCAAATCCAAGCGTGGTAAAGGGTTTCAACAGCTTTTATCTAAGCCCAACTGATCCATAACATGAAAAACAAAAAAGTCCGTTTTTCATCAAAAGTCATGCTGAAAAAAATGGTGGGAACCGGTTTTAAAGTATGGTGACGTACTATCCAATGGTGCGCAGCCAATAAACCAAGTATTAACCAAATCCAAGCGGGGTAAAGGGTTTCGACAGCTTTTATCTATGCCCAACTGATCCATAACATGAAAAACAAAAAAGTCCGTTTTTCATCAAAAGTCATGCTGAAAAAAATGGTGGGAACCGGTTTTAAAGTATGGTGACGTACTATCCAATGGTGCGCAGCCAATAAACCAAGTATTAACCAAATCCAAGCGGGGTAAAGGGTTTCAACAGCTTTTATCTAAGCCCAACTGATCCATAACATGAAAAACAAAAAAGTCCGTTTTTCATCAAAAGTCATGCTGAAAAAAATGGTGGGAACCGGTTTTAAAGTATGGTGACGTACTATCCAATGGTGCGCAGCCAATAAACCAAGTATTAACCAAATCCAAGCGGGGTAAAGGGTTTCAACAGCTTTTATCTAAGCCCAACTGATCCATAACATGAAAAACAAAAAAGTCCGTTTTTCATCAAAAGTCATGCTGAAAAAAATGGTGGGAACCTTTTTTAAAGTATGGTGACGTACTATCCAATGGTGCGCAGCCAATAAACCAAGTATTAACCAAATCCAAGCGGGGTAAAGGGTTTCAACAGCTTTTATCTAAGCCCAACTGATCCATAACATGAAAAACAAAAAAGTCCGTTTTTCATCAAAAGTCATGCTGAAAAAAATGGTGGGAACCGGTTTTAAAGTATGGTGACGTACTATCCAATGGTGCGCAGCCAATAAACCAAGTATTAACCAAATCCAAGCGGGGTAAAGGGTTTCAACAGCTTTTATCTAAGCCCAACTGATCCATAACATGAAAAACAAAAAAGTCCGTTTTTCATCAAAAGTCATGCTGAAAAAAATGGTGGGAACAGGTTTTAAAGTATGGTGACGTACTATCCAATGGTGCGCAGCCAATAAACCAAGTATTAACCAAATCCAAGCGGGGTAAAGGGTTTCAACAGCTTTTATCTAAGCCCAACTGATCCATAACATGAAAAACAAAAAAGTCCGTTTTTCATCAAAAGTCATGCTGAAAAAAATGGTGGGAACCGGTTTTAAAGTATGGTGACGTACTATCCAATGGTGCGCAGCCAATAACCCGAGTATTAACCAAATCCAAGCGGGGTAAAGGGTTTCAACAGCTTTTATCTAAGCCCAACTGATCCATAACATGAAAAACAAAAAAGTCCGTTTTTCATCAAAAGTCATGCTGAAAAAAATGGTGGGAACCGGTTTTAAAGTATGGTGACGTACTATCCAATATTGCGCAGCCAATAAACCAAGTATTAACCAAATCCAAGCGGGGTAAAGGGTTTCAACAGCTTTTATCTAAGCCCAACTGATCCATAACATGAAAAACAAAAAAGTCCGTTTTTCATCAAAAGTCATGCTGAGAAAAATGGTGGGAACCGGTTTTAAAGTATGGTGACGTACTATCCAATGGTGCGCACCAAATAAACCAAGTATTAACCAAATCCAAGCGGGGTAATGGGTTTCAACAGCTTTTATCTAAGCCCAACTGATCCATAACATGAAAAACAAAAAAGTCCGTTTTTCATCAAAAGTCATGCTGAAAAAAATGGTGGGAACCGGTTTTAAAGTATGGTGTCGTACTATCCAATGGTGCGCAGCCAATAAACCAAGTATTAACCAAATCCAAGCGGGGTAAAGGGTTTCAACAGCTTTTATCTAAGCCCAACTGATCCATAACATGAAAAACAAAAAAGTCCGTTTTTCATCAAAAGTCATGCTGAAAAAAATGGTGGGAACCGGTTTTAAAGTATGGTGACGTACTATCCAATGGTGCGCAGCCAATAAACCAAGTATTAACCAAATCCAAGCGGGGTAAAGGGTTTCAACAGCTTTTATCTAAGCCCAACTGATCCATAACATGAAAAACAAAAAAGTCCGTTTTTCATCAAAAGTCATGCTGAAAAAAATGGTGGGAACCGGTTTTAAAGTATGGTGACGTACTATCCAATGGTGCGCAGCCAATAAACCAAGTATTAACCAAATCCAAGCGGGGTAAAGGGTTTCAACAGCTTTTATCTAAGCCCAACTGATCCATAACATGAAAAACAAAAAAGTCCGTTTTTCATCAAAAGTCATGCTGAAAAAAATGGTGGGAACCGGTTTTAAAGTATGGTGACGTACTATCCAATGGTGCGCAGCCAATAAACCAAGTATTAACCAAATCCAAGCGGGGTAAAGGGTTTCAACAGCTTTTATCTAAGCCCAACTGATCCATAACATGAAAACAAAAAAGTCCGTTTTTCATCAAAAGTCATGCTGAAAAAAATGGTGGGAACCGGTTTTAAAGTATGGTGACGTACTATCCAATGGTGCGCAGCCAATAAACCAAGTATTAACCAAATCCAAGCGGGGTAAAGGGTTTCAACAGCTTTTATCTAAGCCCAACTGATAAATAACATGAAAAACAAAAAAGTCCGTTTTTCATCAAAAGTCATGCTGAAAAAAATGGTGGGAACCGGTTTTAAAGTATGGTGACGTACTATCCAATGGTGCGCAGCCAATAAACCAAGTATTAACCAAATCCAAGCGGGGTAAAGGGTTTCAACAGCTTTTATCTAAGCCCAACTGATCCATAACATGAAAAACAAAAAAGTCCGTTTTTCATCAAAAGTCATGCTGAAAAAAATGGTGGGAACCGGTTTTAAAGTATGGTGACGTACTATCCAATGGTGCGCAGCCAATAAACCAAGTATTAACCAAATCCAAGCGGGGTAAAGGGTTTCAACAGCTATTATCTAACCCCAACTGATCCATAACATGAAAAACAAAAAAGTCCGTTTTTCATCAAAAGTCATGCTGAAAAAAATGGTGGGAACCGGTTTTAAAGTATGGTGACGTACTATCCAATGGTGCGCAGCCAATAAACCAAGTAGTACCCAAATCCAAGCGGGGTAAAGGGTTTCAACAGCTTTTATCTAAGCCCAACTGATCCATAACATGAAAAACAAAAAAGTCCGTTTTTCATCAAAAGTCATGCTGAAAAAAATGGTGGGAACCGGTTTTAAAGTATGGTGACGTACTATCCAATGGTGCGCAGCCAATAAACCAAGTATTAACCAAATCCAAGCGGGGTAAAGGGTTTCAACAGCTTTTATCTAAGCCCAACTGATCCATAACATGAAAAACAAAAAAGTCCGTTTTTCATCAAAAGTCATGCTGAAAAAAATGGTGGGAACCGGTTTTAAAGTATGGTGACGTACTATCCAATGGTGCGCAGCCAATAAACCAAGTATTAACCAAATCCAAGCGGGTAAAGGGTTTCAACAGCTTTTATCTAAGCCCAACTGATCCATAACATGAAAAACAAAAAAGTCCGTTTTTCATCAAAAGTCATGCTGAAAAAAATGGTGGGAACCGGTTTTAAAGTATGGTGACGTACTATCCAATGGTGCGCAGCCAATAAACCAAGTATTAACCAAATCCAAGCCGGGTAAAGGGTTTCAACAGCTTTTATCTAAGCCCAACTGATCCATAACATGAAAAACAAAAAAGTCCGTTTTTCATCAAAAGTCATGCTGAAAAAAATGGTGGGAACCGGTTTTAAAGTATGGTGATGTACTATCCAATGGTGCGCAGCCAATAAACCAAGTATTAACCAAATCCAAGCGGGGTAAAGGGTTTCAACAGCTTTTATCTAAGCCCAACTGATCCATAACATGAAAAACAAAAAAGTCCGTTTTTCATCAAAAGTCATGCTGAAAAAAATGGTGGGAACCGGTTTTAAAGTATGGTGACGTACTATCCAATGGTGCGCAGCCAATAAACCAAGTATTAACCAAATCCAAGCGGGGTAAAGGGTTTCAACAGCTTTTATCTAAGCCCAACTGATCCATAACATGAAAAACAAAAAAGTCCGTTTTTCATCAAAAGTCATGCTGAAAAAAATGGTGGGAACCGGTTATAAAGTATGGTGACGTACTATCGAATGGTGCGCAGCCAATAAACCAAGTATTAACCAAATCCAAGCGGGGTAAAGGGTTTCAACAGCTTTTATCTAAGCCCAACTGATCCATAACATGAAAAACAAAAAAGTCCGTTTTTCATCAAAAGTCATGCTGAAAAAAATGGTGGGAACCGGTTTTAAAGTATGGTGACGTACTATCCAATGGTGCGCAGCCAATAAACCAAGTATTAACCAAATCCAAGCGGGGGGTAAAGGGTTTCAACAGCTTTTATCTAAGCCCAACTGATCCATAACATGAAAAACAAAAAAGTCCGTTTTTCATCAAAAGTCATGCTGAAAAAAATGGTGGGAACCGGTTTTAAAGTATGGTGACGTACTATCCAATGGTGCGCAGCCAATAAACCAAGTATTAACCAAATCCAAGCGGGGTAAAGGGTTTCAACAGCTTTTATCTAAGCCCAACTGATCCATAACATGAAAAACAAAAAAGTCCGTTTTTCATCAAAAGTCATGCTGAAAAAAATGGTGGGAACCGGTTTTAAAGTATGGTGACGTACTATCCAATGGTGCGCAGCCAATAAACCAAGTATTAACCAAATCCAAGCGGGGTAAAGGGTTTCAACAGCTTTTATCTAAGCCCAACTGATCCATAACATGAAAAACAAAAAAGTCCGTTTTTCATCAAAAGTCATGCTGAAAAAAATGGTGGGAACCGGTTTTAAAGTATGGTGACGTACTATCCAATGGTGCGCAGCCAATAAACCAAGTATTAACCAAATCCAAGCGGGGTAAAGGGTTTCAACAGCTTTTATCTAAGCCCAACTGATCCATAACATGAAAAACAAAAAAGTCCGTTTTTCATCAAAAGTCATGCTGAAAAAAATGGTGGGAACCGGTTTTAAAGTATGGTGACGTACTATCCAATGGTGCGCAGCCAATAAACCAAGTATTAACCAAATCCAAGCGGGGTAAAGGGTTTCAACAGCTTTTATCTAAGCCCAACTGATCCATAACATGAAAAACAAAAAAGTCCGTTTTTCATCAAAAGTCATGCTGAAAAAAATGGTGGGAACCGGTTTTAAAGTATGGTGACGTACTATCCAATGGTGCGCAGCCAATAAACCAAGTATTAACCAAATCCAAGCGGGGTAAAGGGTTTCAACAGCTTTTATCTAAGCCCAACTGATCCATAACATGAAAAACAAAAAAGTCCGTTTTTCATCAAAAGTCATGCTGAAAAAAATGGTGGGAACCGGTTTTAAAGTATGGTGACGTACTATCCAATGGTGCGCAGCCAATAAACCAAGTATTAACCAAATCCAAGCGGGGTAAAGGGTTTCAACAGCTTTTATCTAAGCCCAACTGATCCATAACATGAAAAACAAAAAAGTCCGTTTTTCATCAAAAGTCATGCTGAAAAAAATGGTGGGAACCGGTTTTAAAGTATGGTGACGTACTATCCAATGGTGCGCAGCCAATAAACCAAGTATTAACCAAATCCAAGCGGGGTAAAGGGTTTCAACAGCTTTTATCTAAGCCCAACTGATCCATAACATGAAAAACAAAAAAGTCCGTTTTTCATCAAAAGTCATGCTGAAAAAAATGGTGGGAACCGGTTTTAAAGTATGGTGACGTACTATCCAATGGTGCGCAGCCAATAAACCAAGTATTAACCAAATCCAAGCGGGGTAAAGGGTTTCAACAGCTTTTATCTAAGCCCAACTGATCCATAACATGAAAAACAAAAAAGTCCGTTTTTCATCAAAAGTCATGCTGAAAAAAATGGTGGGAACCGGTTTTAAAGTATGGTGACGTACTATCCAATGGTGCGCAGCCAATAAACCAAGTATTAACCAAATCCAAGCGGGGTAAAGGGTTTCAACAGCTTTTATCTAAGCCCAACTGATCCATAACATGAAAAACAAAAAAGTCCGTTTTTCATCAAAAGTCATGCTGAAAAAAATGGTGGGAACCGGTTTTAAAGTATGGTGACGTACTATCCAATGGTGCGCAGCCAATAAACCAAGTATTAACCAAATCCAAGCGGGGTAAAGGGTTTCAACAGCTTTTATCTAAGCCCAACTGATCCATAACATGAAAAACAAAAAAGTCCGTTTTTCATCAAAAGTCATGCTGAAAAAAATGGTGGGAACCGGTTTTAAAGTATGGTGACGTACTATCCAATGGTGCGCAGCCAATAAACCAAGTATTAACCAAATCCAAGCGGGGTAAAGGGTTTCAACAGCTTTTATCTAAGCCCAACTGATCCATAACATGAAAAACAAAAAAGTCCGTTTTTCATCAAAAGTCATGCTGAAAAAAATGGTGGGAACCGGTTTTAAAGTATGGTGACGTACTATCCAATGGTGCGCAGCCAATAAACCAAGTATTAACCAAATCCAAGCGGGGTAAAGGGTTTCAACAGCTTTTATCTAAGCCCAACTGATCCATAACATGAAAAACAAAAAAGTCCGTTTTTCATCAAAAGTCATGCTGAAAAAAATGGTGGGAACCGGTTTTAAAGTATGGTGACGTACTATCCAATGGTGCGCAGCCAATAAACCAAGTATTAACCAAATCCAAGCGGGGTAAAGGGTTTCAACAGCTTTTATCTAAGCCCAACTGATCCATAACATGAAAAACAAAAAAGTCCGTTTTTCATCAAAAGTCATGCTGAAAAAAATGGTGGGAACCGGTTTTAAAGTATGGTGACGTACTATCCAATGGTGCGCAGCCAATAAACCAAGTATTAACCAAATCCAAGCGGGGTAAAGGGTTTCAACAGCTTTTATCTAAGCCCAACTGATCCATAACATGAAAAACAAAAAAGTCCGTTTTTCATCAAAAGTCATGCTGAAAAAAATGGTGGGAACCGGTTTTAAAGTATGGTGACGTACTATCCAATGGTGCGCAGCCAATAAACCAAGTATTAACCAAATCCAAGCGGGGTAAAGGGTTTCAACAGCTTTTATCTAAGCCCAACTGATCCATAACATGAAAAACAAAAAAGTCCGTTTTTCATCAAAAGTCATGCTGAAAAAAATGGTGGGAACCGGTTTTAAAGTATGGTGACGTACTATCCAATGGTGCGCAGCCAATAAACCAAGTATTAACCAAATCCAAGCGGGGTAAAGGGTTTCAACAGCTTTTATCTAAGCCCAACTGATCCATAACATGAAAAACAAAAAAGTCCGTTTTTCATCAAAAGTCATGCTGAAAAAAATGGTGGGAACCGGTTTTAAAGTATGGTGACGTACTATCCAATGGTGCGCAGCCAATAAACCAAGTATTAACCAAATCCAAGCGGGGTAAAGGGTTTCAACAGCTTTTATCTAAGCCCAACTGATCCATAACATGAAAAACAAAAAAGTCCGTTTTTCA
Source organism: Unio pictorum (assembly GCA_030141615.1). Taxonomy (NCBI): domain Eukaryota; kingdom Metazoa; phylum Mollusca; class Bivalvia; order Unionida; family Unionidae; genus Unio; species Unio pictorum. Next base: position 43,556 of record JARLTB010000255.1, on the reverse strand, counting down.
TCAAAAGTCATGCTGAAAAAAATGGTGGGAACCGGTTTTAAAGTATGGTGACGTACTATCCAATGGTGCGCAGCCAATAAACCAAGTATTAACCAAATCCAAGCGGGGTAAAGGGTTTCAACAGCTTTTATCTAAGCCCAACTGATCCATAACATGAAAAACAAAAAAGTCCGTTTTTCATCAAAAGTCATGCTGAAAAAAATGGTGGGAACCGGTTTTAAAGTATGGTGACGTACTATCCAATGGTGCGCAGCCAATAAACCAAGTATTAACCAAATCCAAGCGGGGTAAAGGGTTTCAACAGCTTTTATCTAAGCCCAACTGATCCATAACATGAAAAACAAAAAAGTCCGTTTTTCATCAAAAGTCATGCTGAAAAAAATGGTGGGAACCGGTTTTAAAGTATGGTGACGTACTATCCAATGGTGCGCAGCCAATAAACCAAGTATTAACCAAATCCAAGCGGGGTAAAGGGTTTCAACAGCTTTTATCTAAGCCCAACTGATCCATAACATGAAAAACAAAAAAGTCCGTTTTTCATCAAAAGTCATGCTGAAAAAAATGGTGGGAACCGGTTTTAAAGTATGGTGACGTACTATCCAATGGTGCGCAGCCAATAAACCAAGTATTAACCAAATCCAAGCGGGGTAAAGGGTTTCAACAGCTTTTATCTAAGCCCAACTGATCCATAACATGAAAAACAAAAAAGTCCGTTTTTCATCAAAAGTCATGCTGAAAAAAATGGTGGGAACCGGTTTTAAAGTATGGTGACGTACTATCCAATGGTGCGCAGCCAATAAACCAAGTATTAACCAAATCCAAGCGGGGTAAAGGGTTTCAACAGCTTTTATCTAAGCCCAACTGATCCATAACATGAAAAACAAAAAAGTCCGTTTTTCATCAAAAGTCATGCTGAAAAAAATGGTGGGAACCGGTTTTAAAGTATGGTGACGTACTATCCAATGGTGCGCAGCCAATAAACCAAGTATTAACCAAATCCAAGCGGGGTAAAGGGTTTCAACAGCTTTTATCTAAGCCCAACTGATCCATAACATGAAAAACAAAAAAGTCCGTTTTTCATCAAAAGTCATGCTGAAAAAAATGGTGGGAACCGGTTTTAAAGTATGGTGACGTACTATCCAATGGTGCGCAGCCAATAAACCAAGTATTAACCAAATCCAAGCGGGGTAAAGGGTTTCAACAGCTTTTATCTAAGCCCAACTGATCCATAACATGAAAAACAAAAAAGTCCGTTTTTCATCAAAAGTCATGCTGAAAAAAATGGTGGGAACCGGTTTTAAAGTATGGTGACGTACTATCCAATGGTGCGCAGCCAATAAACCAAGTATTAACCAAATCCAAGCGGGGTAAAGGGTTTCAACAGCTTTTATCTAAGCCCAACTGATCCATAACATGAAAAACAAAAAAGTCCGTTTTTCATCAAAAGTCATGCTGAAAAAAATGGTGGGAACCGGTTTTAAAGTATGGTGACGTACTATCCAATGGTGCGCAGCCAATAAACCAAGTATTAACCAAATCCAAGCGGGGTAAAGGGTTTCAACAGCTTTTATCTAAGCCCAACTGATCCATAACATGAAAAACAAAAAAGTCCGTTTTTCATCAAAAGTCATGCTGAAAAAAATGGTGGGAACCGGTTTTAAAGTATGGTGACGTACTATCCAATGGTGCGCAGCCAATAAACCAAGTATTAACCAAATCCAAGCGGGGTAAAGGGTTTCAACAGCTTTTATCTAAGCCCAACTGATCCATAACATGAAAAACAAAAAAGTCCGTTTTTCATCAAAAGTCATGCTGAAAAAAATGGTGGGAACCGGTTTTAAAGTATGGTGACGTACTATCCAATGGTGCGCAGCCAATAAACCAAGTATTAACCAAATCCAAGCGGGGTAAAGGGTTTCAACAGCTTTTATCTAAGCCCAACTGATCCATAACATGAAAAACAAAAAAGTCCGTTTTTCATCAAAAGTCATGCTGAAAAAAATGGTGGGAACCGGTTTTAAAGTATGGTGACGTACTATCCAATGGTGCGCAGCCAATAAACCAAGTATTAACCAAATCCAAGCGGGGTAAAGGGTTTCAACAGCTTTTATCTAAGCCCAACTGATCCATAACATGAAAAACAAAAAAGTCCGTTTTTCATCAAAAGTCATGCTGAAAAAAATGGTGGGAACCGGTTTTAAAGTATGGTGACGTACTATCCAATGGTGCGCAGCCAATAAACCAAGTATTAACCAAATCCAAGCGGGGTAAAGGGTTTCAACAGCTTTTATCTAAGCCCAACTGATCCATAACATGAAAAACAAAAAAGTCCGTTTTTCATCAAAAGTCATGCTGAAAAAAATGGTGGGAACCGGTTTTAAAGTATGGTGACGTACTATCCAATGGTGCGCAGCCAATAAACCAAGTATTAACCAAATCCAAGCGGGGTAAAGGGTTTCAACAGCTTTTATCTAAGCCCAACTGATCCATAACATGAAAAACAAAAAAGTCCGTTTTTCATCAAAAGTCATGCTGAAAAAAATGGTGGGAACCGGTTTTAAAGTATGGTGACGTACTATCCAATGGTGCGCAGCCAATAAACCAAGTATTAACCAAATCCAAGCGGGGTAAAGGGTTTCAACAGCTTTTATCTAAGCCCAACTGATCCATAACATGAAAAACAAAAAAGTCCGTTTTTCATCAAAAGTCATGCTGAAAAAAATGGTGGGAACCGGTTTTAAAGTATGGTGACGTACTATCCAATGGTGCGCAGCCAATAAACCAAGTATTAACCAAATCCAAGCGGGGTAAAGGGTTTCAACAGCTTTTATCTAAGCCCAACTGATCCATAACATGAAAAACAAAAAAGTCCGTTTTTCATCAAAAGTCATGCTGAAAAAAATGGTGGGAACCGGTTTTAAAGTATGGTGACGTACTATCCAATGGTGCGCAGCCAATAAACCAAGTATTAACCAAATCCAAGCGGGGTAAAGGGTTTCAACAGCTTTTATCTAAGCCCAACTGATCCATAACATGAAAAACAAAAAAGTCCGTTTTTCAGTCAAAAGTCATGCTGAAAAAAATGGTGGGAACCGGTTTTAAAGTATGGTGACGTACTATCCAATGGTGCGCAGCCAATAAACCAAGTATTAACCAAATCCAAGCGGGGTAAAGGGTTTCAACAGCTTTTATCTAAGCCCAACTGATCCATAACATGAAAAACAAAAAAGTCCGTTTTTCATCAAAAGTCATGCTGAAAAAAATGGTGGGAACCGGTTTTAAAGTATGGTGACGTACTATCCAATGGTGCGCAGCCAATAAACCAAGTATTAACCAAATCCAAGCGGGGTAAAGGGTTTCAACAGCTTTTATCTAAGCCCAACTGATCCATAACATGAAAAACAAAAAAGTCCGTTTTTCATCAAAAGTCATGCTGAAAAAAATGGTGGGAACCGGTTTTAAAGTATGGTGACGTACTATCCAATGGTGCGCAGCCAATAAACCAAGTATTAACCAAATCCAAGCGGGGTAAAGGGTTTCAACAGCTTTTATCTAAGCCCAACTGATCCATAACATGAAAAACAAAAAAGTCCGTTTTTCATCAAAAGTCATGCTGAAAAAAATGGTGGGAACCGGTTTTAAAGTATGGTGACGTACTATCCAATGGTGCGCAGCCAATAAACCAAGTATTAACCAAATCCAAGCGGGGTAAAGGGTTTCAACAGCTTTTATCTAAGCCCAACTGATCCATAACATGAAAAACAAAAAAGTCCGTTTTTCATCAAAAGTCATGCTGAAAAAAATGGTGGGAACCGGTTTTAAAGTATGGTGACGTACTATCCAATGGTGCGCAGCCAATAAACCAAGTATTAACCAAATCCAAGCGGGGTAAAGGGTTTCAACAGCTTTTATCTAAGCCCAACTGATCCATAACATGAAAAACAAAAAAGTCCGTTTTTCATCAAAAGTCATGCTGAAAAAAATGGTGGGAACCGGTTTTAAAGTATGGTGACGTACTATCCAATGGTGCGCAGCCAATAAACCAAGTATTAACCAAATCCAAGCGGGGTAAAGGGTTTCAACAGCTTTTATCTAAGCCCAACTGATCCATAACATGAAAAACAAAAAAGTCCGTTTTTCATCAAAAGTCATGCTGAAAAAAATGGTGGGAACCGGTTTTAAAGTATGGTGACGTACTATCCAATGGTGCGCAGCCAATAAACCAAGTATTAACCAAATCCAAGCGGGGTAAAGGGTTTCAACAGCTTTTATCTAAGCCCAACTGATCCATAACATGAAAAACAAAAAAGTCCGTTTTTCATCAAAAGTCATGCTGAAAAAAATGGTGGGAACCGGTTTTAAAGTATGGTGACGTACTATCCAATGGTGCGCAGCCAATAAACCAAGTATTAACCAAATCCAAGCGGGGTAAAGGGTTTCAACAGCTTTTATCTAAGCCCAACTGATCCATAACATGAAAAACAAAAAAGTCCGTTTTTCATCAAAAGTCATGCTGAAAAAAATGGTGGGAACCGGTTTTAAAGTATGGTGACGTACTATCCAATGGTGCGCAGCCAATAAACCAAGTATTAACCAAATCCAAGCGGGGTAAAGGGTTTCAACAGCTTTTATCTAAGCCCAACTGATCCATAACATGAAAAACAAAAAAGTCCGTTTTTCATCAAAAGTCATGCTGAAAAAAATGGTGGGAACCGGTTTTAAAGTATGGTGACGTACTATCCAATGGTGCGCAGCCAATAAACCAAGTATTAACCAAATCCAAGCGGGGTAAAGGGTTTCAACAGCTTTTATCTAAGCCCAACTGATCCATAACATGAAAAACAAAAAAGTCCGTTTTTCATCAAAAGTCATGCTGAAAAAAATGGTGGGAACCGGTTTTAAAGTATGGTGACGTACTATCCAATGGTGCGCAGCCAATAAACCAAGTATTAACCAAATCCAAGCGGGGTAAAGGGTTTCAACAGCTTTTATCTAAGCCCAACTGATCCATAACATGAAAAACAAAAAAGTCCGTTTTTCATCAAAAGTCATGCTGAAAAAAATGGTGGGAACCGGTTTTAAAGTATGGTGACGTACTATCCAATGGTGCGCAGCCAATAAACCAAGTATTAACCAAATCCAAGCGGGGTAAAGGGTTTCAACAGCTTTTATCTAAGCCCAACTGATCCATAACATGAAAAACAAAAAAGTCCGTTTTTCATCAAAAGTCATGCTGAAAAAAATGGTGGGAACCGGTTTTAAAGTATGGTGACGTACTATCCAATGGTGCGCAGCCAATAAACCAAGTATTAACCAAATCCAAGCGGGGTAAAGGGTTTCAACAGCTTTTATCTAAGCCCAACTGATCCATAACATGAAAAACAAAAAAGTCCGTTTTTCATCAAAAGTCATGCTGAAAAAAATGGTGGGAACCGGTTTTAAAGTATGGTGACGTACTATCCAATGGTGCGCAGCCAATAAACCAAGTATTAACCAAATCCAAGCGGGGTAAAGGGTTTCAACAGCTTTTATCTAAGCCCAACTGATCCATAACATGAAAAACAAAAAAGTCCGTTTTTCATCAAAAGTCATGCTGAAAAAAATGGTGGGAACCGGTTTTAAAGTATGGTGACGTACTATCCAATGGTGCGCAGCCAATAAACCAAGTATTAACCAAATCCAAGCGGGGTAAAGGGTTTCAACAGCTTTTATCTAAGCCCAACTGATCCATAACATGAAAAACAAAAAAGTCCGTTTTTCATCAAAAGTCATGCTGAAAAAAATGGTGGGAACCGGTTTTAAAGTATGGTGACGTACTATCCAATGGTGCGCAGCCAATAAACCAAGTATTAACCAAATCCAAGCGGGGTAAAGGGTTTCAACAGCTTTTATCTAAGCCCAACTGATCCATAACATGAAAAACAAAAAAGTCCGTTTTTCATCAAAAGTCATGCTGAAAAAAATGGTGGGAACCGGTTTTAAAGTATGGTGACGTACTATCCAATGGTGCGCAGCCAATAAACCAAGTATTAACCAAATCCAAGCGGGGTAAAGGGTTTCAACAGCTTTTATCTAAGCCCAACTGATCCATAACATGAAAAACAAAAAAGTCCGTTTTTCATCAAAAGTCATGCTGAAAAAAATGGTGGGAACCGGTTTTAAAGTATGGTGACGTACTATCCAATGGTGCGCAGCCAATAAACCAAGTATTAACCAAATCCAAGCGGGGTAAAGGGTTTCAACAGCTTTTATCTAAGCCCAACTGATCCATAACATGAAAAACAAAAAAGTCCGTTTTTCATCAAAAGTCATGCTGAAAAAAATGGTGGGAACCGGTTTTAAAGTATGGTGACGTACTATCCAATGGTGCGCAGCCAATAAACCAAGTATTAACCAAATCCAAGCGGGGTAAAGGGTTTCAACAGCTTTTATCTAAGCCCAACTGATCCATAACATGAAAAACAAAAAAGTCCGTTTTTCATCAAAAGTCATGCTGAAAAAAATGGTGGGAACCGGTTTTAAAGTATGGTGACGTACTATCCAATGGTGCGCAGCCAATAAACCAAGTATTAACCAAATCCAAGCGGGGTAAAGGGTTTCAACAGCTTTTATCTAAGCCCAACTGATCCATAACATGAAAAACAAAAAAGTCCGTTTTTCATCAAAAGTCATGCTGAAAAAAATGGTGGGAACCGGTTTTAAAGTATGGTGACGTACTATCCAATGGTGCGCAGCCAATAAACCAAGTATTAACCAAATCCAAGCGGGGTAAAGGGTTTCAACAGCTTTTATCTAAGCCCAACTGATCCATAACATGAAAAACAAAAAAGTCCGTTTTTCATCAAAAGTCATGCTGAAAAAAATGGTGGGAACCGGTTTTAAAGTATGGTGACGTACTATCCAATGGTGCGCAGCCAATAAACCAAGTATTAACCAAATCCAAGCGGGGTAAAGGGTTTCAACAGCTTTTATCTAAGCCCAACTGATCCATAACATGAAAAACAAAAAAGTCCGTTTTTCATCAAAAGTCATGCTGAAAAAAATGGTGGGAACCGGTTTTAAAGTATGGTGACGTACTATCCAATGGTGCGCAGCCAATAAACCAAGTATTAACCAAATCCAAGCGGGGTAAAGGGTTTCAACAGCTTTTATCTAAGCCCAACTGATCCATAACATGAAAAACAAAAAAGTCCGTTTTTCATCAAAAGTCATGCTGAAAAAAATGGTGGGAACCGGTTTTAAAGTATGGTGACGTACTATCCAATGGTGCGCAGCCAATAAACCAAGTATTAACCAAATCCAAGCGGGGTAAAGGGTTTCAACAGCTTTTATCTAAGCCCAACTGATCCATAACATGAAAAACAAAAAAGTCCGTTTTTCATCAAAAGTCATGCTGAAAAAAATGGTGGGAACCGGTTTTAAAGTATGGTGACGTACTATCCAATGGTGCGCAGCCAATAAACCAAGTATTAACCAAATCCAAGCGGGGTAAAGGGTTTCAACAGCTTTTATCTAAGCCCAACTGATCCATAACATGAAAAACAAAAAAGTCCGTTTTTCATCAAAAGTCATGCTGAAAAAAATGGTGGGAACCGGTTTTAAAGTATGGTGACGTACTATCCAATGGTGCGCAGCCAATAAACCAAGTATTAACCAAATCCAAGCGGGGTAAAGGGTTTCAACAGCTTTTATCTAAGCCCAACTGATCCATAACATGAAAAACAAAAAAGTCCGTTTTTCATCAAAAGTCATGCTGAAAAAAATGGTGGGAACCGGTTTTAAAGTATGGTGACGTACTATCCAATGGTGCGCAGCCAATAAACCAAGTATTAACCAAATCCAAGCGGGGTAAAGGGTTTCAACAGCTTTTATCTAAGCCCAACTGATCCATAACATGAAAAACAAAAAAGTCCGTTTTTCATCAAAAGTCATGCTGAAAAAAATGGTGGGAACCGGTTTTAAAGTATGGTGACGTACTATCCAATGGTGCGCAGCCAATAAACCAAGTATTAACCAAATCCAAGCGGGGTAAAGGGTTTCAACAGCTTTTATCTAAGCCCAACTGATCCATAACATGAAAAACAAAAAAGTCCGTTTTTCATCAAAAGTCATGCTGAAAAAAATGGTGGGAACCGGTTTTAAAGTATGGTGACGTACTATCCAATGGTGCGCAGCCAATAAACCAAGTATTAACCAAATCCAAGCGGGGTAAAGGGTTTCAACAGCTTTTATCTAAGCCCAACTGATCCATAACATGAAAAACAAAAAAGTCCGTTTTTCATCAAAAGTCATGCTGAAAAAAATGGTGGGAACCGGTTTTAAAGTATGGTGACGTACTATCCAATGGTGCGCAGCCAATAAACCAAGTATTAACCAAATCCAAGCGGGGTAAAGGGTTTCAACAGCTTTTATCTAAGCCCAACTGATCCATAACATGAAAAACAAAAAAGTCCGTTTTTCATCAAAAGTCATGCTGAAAAAAATGGTGGGAACCGGTTTTAAAGTATGGTGACGTACTATCCAATGGTGCGCAGCCAATAAACCAAGTATTAACCAAATCCAAGCGGGGTAAAGGGTTTCAACAGCTTTTATCTAAGCCCAACTGATCCATAACATGAAAAACAAAAAAGTCCGTTTTTCATCAAAAGTCATGCTGAAAAAAATGGTGGGAACCGGTTTTAAAGTATGGTGACGTACTATCCAATGGTGCGCAGCCAATAAACCAAGTATTAACCAAATCCAAGCGGGGTAAAGGGTTTCAACAGCTTTTATCTAAGCCCAACTGATCCATAACATGAAAAACAAAAAAGTCCGTTTTTCATCAAAAGTCATGCTGAAAAAAATGGTGGGAACCGGTTTTAAAGTATGGTGACGTACTATCCAATGGTGCGCAGCCAATAAACCAAGTATTAACCAAATCCAAGCGGGGTAAAGGGTTTCAACAGCTTTTATCTAAGCCCAACTGATCCATAACATGAAAAACAAAAAAGTCCGTTTTTCATCAAAAGTCATGCTGAAAAAAATGGTGGGAACCGGTTTTAAAGTATGGTGACGTACTATCCAATGGTGCGCAGCCAATAAACCAAGTATTAACCAAATCCAAGCGGGGTAAAGGGTTTCAACAGCTTTTATCTAAGCCCAACTGATCCATAACATGAAAAACAAAAAAGTCCGTTTTTCATCAAAAGTCATGCTGAAAAAAATGGTGGGAACCGGTTTTAAAGTATGGTGACGTACTATCCAATGGTGCGCAGCCAATAAACCAAGTATTAACCAAATCCAAGCGGGGTAAAGGGTTTCAACAGCTTTTATCTAAGCCCAACTGATCCATAACATGAAAAACAAAAAAGTCCGTTTTTCATCAAAAGTCATGCTGAAAAAAATGGTGGGAACCGGTTTTAAAGTATGGTGACGTACTATCCAATGGTGCGCAGCCAATAAACCAAGTATTAACCAAATCCAAGCGGGGTAAAGGGTTTCAACAGCTTTTATCTAAGCCCAACTGATCCATAACATGAAAAACAAAAAAGTCCGTTTTTCATCAAAAGTCATGCTGAAAAAAATGGTGGGAACCGGTTTTAAAGTATGGTGACGTACTATCCAATGGTGCGCAGCCAATAAACCAAGTATTAACCAAATCCAAGCGGGGTAAAGGGTTTCAACAGCTTTTATCTAAGCCCAACTGATCCATAACATGAAAAACAAAAAAGTCCGTTTTTCATCAAAAGTCATGCTGAAAAAAATGGTGGGAACCGGTTTTAAAGTATGGTGACGTACTATCCAATGGTGCGCAGCCAATAAACCAAGTATTAACCAAATCCAAGCGGGGTAAAGGGTTTCAACAGCTTTTATCTAAGCCCAACTGATCCATAACATGAAAAACAAAAAAGTCCGTTTTTCATCAAAAGTCATGCTGAAAAAAATGGTGGGAACCGGTTTTAAAGTATGGTGACGTACTATCCAATGGTGCGCAGCCAATAAACCAAGTATTAACCAAATCCAAGCGGGGTAAAGGGTTTCAACAGCTTTTATCTAAGCCCAACTGATCCATAACATGAAAAACAAAAAAGTCCGTTTTTCATCAAAAGTCATGCTGAAAAAAATGGTGGGAACCGGTTTTAAAGTATGGTGACGTACTATCCAATGGTGCGCAGCCAATAAACCAAGTATTAACCAAATCCAAGCGGGGTAAAGGGTTTCAACAGCTTTTATCTAAGCCCAACTGATCCATAACATGAAAAACAAAAAAGTCCGTTTTTCATCAAAAGTCATGCTGAAAAAAATGGTGGGAACCGGTTTTAAAGTATGGTGACGTACTATCCAATGGTGCGCAGCCAATAAACCAAGTATTAACCAAATCCAAGCGGGGTAAAGGGTTTCAACAGCTTTTATCTAAGCCCAACTGATCCATAACATGAAAAACAAAAAAGTCCGTTTTTCATCAAAAGTCATGCTGAAAAAAATGGTGGGAACCGGTTTTAAAGTATGGTGACGTACTATCCAATGGTGCGCAGCCAATAAACCAAGTATTAACCAAATCCAAGCGGGGTAAAGGGTTTCAACAGCTTTTATCTAAGCCCAACTGATCCATAACATGAAAAACAAAAAAGTCCGTTTTTCATCAAAAGTCATGCTGAAAAAAATGGTGGGAACCGGTTTTAAAGTATGGTGACGTACTATCCAATGGTGCGCAGCCAATAAACCAAGTATTAACCAAATCCAAGCGGGGTAAAGGGTTTCAACAGCTTTTATCTAAGCCCAACTGATCCATAACATGAAAAACAAAAAAGTCCGTTTTTCATCAAAAGTCATGCTGAAAAAAATGGTGGGAACCGGTTTTAAAGTATGGTGACGTACTATCCAATGGTGCGCAGCCAATAAACCAAGTATTAACCAAATCCAAGCGGGGTAAAGGGTTTCAACAGCTTTTATCTAAGCCCAACTGATCCATAACATGAAAAACAAAAAAGTCCGTTTTTCATCAAAAGTCATGCTGAAAAAAATGGTGGGAACCGGTTTTAAAGTATGGTGACGTACTATCCAATGGTGCGCAGCCAATAAACCAAGTATTAACCAAATCCAAGCGGGGTAAAGGGTTTCAACAGCTTTTATCTAAGCCCAACTGATCCATAACATGAAAAACAAAAAAGTCCGTTTTTCATCAAAAGTCATGCTGAAAAAAATGGTGGGAACCGGTTTTAAAGTATGGTGACGTACTATCCAATGGTGCGCAGCCAATAAACCAAGTATTAACCAAATCCAAGCGGGGTAAAGGGTTTCAACAGCTTTTATCTAAGCCCAACTGATCCATAACATGAAAAACAAAAAAGTCCGTTTTTCATCAAAAGTCATGCTGAAAAAAATGGTGGGAACCGGTTTTAAAGTATGGTGACGTACTATCCAATGGTGCGCAGCCAATAAACCAAGTATTAACCAAATCCAAGCGGGGTAAAGGGTTTCAACAGCTTTTATCTAAGCCCAACTGATCCATAACATGAAAAACAAAAAAGTCCGTTTTTCATCAAAAGTCATGCTGAAAAAAATGGTGGGAACCGGTTTTAAAGTATGGTGACGTACTATCCAATGGTGCGCAGCCAATAAACCAAGTATTAACCAAATCCAAGCGGGGTAAAGGGTTTCAACAGCTTTTATCTAAGCCCAACTGATCCATAACATGAAAAACAAAAAAGTCCGTTTTTCATCAAAAGTCATGCTGAAAAAAATGGTGGGAACCGGTTTTAAAGTATGGTGACGTACTATCCAATGGTGCGCAGCCAATAAACCAAGTATTAACCAAATCCAAGCGGGGTAAAGGGTTTCAACAGCTTTTATCTAAGCCCAACTGATCCATAACATGAAAAACAAAAAAGTCCGTTTTTCATCAAAAGTCATGCTGAAAAAAATGGTGGGAACCGGTTTTAAAGTATGGTGACGTACTATCCAATGGTGCGCAGCCAATAAACCAAGTATTAACCAAATCCAAGCGGGGTAAAGGGTTTCAACAGCTTTTATCTAAGCCCAACTGATCCATAACATGAAAAACAAAAAAGTCCGTTTTTCATCAAAAGTCATGCTGAAAAAAATGGTGGGAACCGGTTTTAAAGTATGGTGACGTACTATCCAATGGTGCGCAGCCAATAAACCAAGTATTAACCAAATCCAAGCGGGGTAAAGGGTTTCAACAGCTTTTATCTAAGCCCAACTGATCCATAACATGAAAAACAAAAAAGTCCGTTTTTCATCAAAAGTCATGCTGAAAAAAATGGTGGGAACCGGTTTTAAAGTATGGTGACGTACTATCCAATGGTGCGCAGCCAATAAACCAAGTATTAACCAAATCCAAGCGGGGTAAAGGGTTTCAACAGCTTTTATCTAAGCCCAACTGATCCATAACATGAAAAACAAAAAAGTCCGTTTTTCATCAAAAGTCATGCTGAAAAAAATGGTGGGAACCGGTTTTAAAGTATGGTGACGTACTATCCAATGGTGCGCAGCCAATAAACCAAGTATTAACCAAATCCAAGCGGGGTAAAGGGTTTCAACAGCTTTTATCTAAGCCCAACTGATCCATAACATGAAAAACAAAAAAGTCCGTTTTTCATCAAAAGTCATGCTGAAAAAAATGGTGGGAACCGGTTTTAAAGTATGGTGACGTACTATCCAATGGTGCGCAGCCAATAAACCAAGTATTAACCAAATCCAAGCGGGGTAAAGGGTTTCAACAGCTTTTATCTAAGCCCAACTGATCCATAACATGAAAAACAAAAAAGTCCGTTTTTCATCAAAAGTCATGCTGAAAAAAATGGTGGGAACCGGTTTTAAAGTATGGTGACGTACTATCCAATGGTGCGCAGCCAATAAACCAAGTATTAACCAAATCCAAGCGGGGTAAAGGGTTTCAACAGCTTTTATCTAAGCCCAACTGATCCATAACATGAAAAACAAAAAAGTCCGTTTTTCATCAAAAGTCATGCTGAAAAAAATGGTGGGAACCGGTTTTAAAGTATGGTGACGTACTATCCAATGGTGCGCAGCCAATAAACCAAGTATTAACCAAATCCAAGCGGGGTAAAGGGTTTCAACAGCTTTTATCTAAGCCCAACTGATCCATAACATGAAAAACAAAAAAGTCCGTTTTTCATCAAAAGTCATGCTGAAAAAAATGGTGGGAACCGGTTTTAAAGTATGGTGACGTACTATCCAATGGTGCGCAGCCAATAAACCAAGTATTAACCAAATCCAAGCGGGGTAAAGGGTTTCAACAGCTTTTATCTAAGCCCAACTGATCCATAACATGAAAAACAAAAAAGTCCGTTTTTCATCAAAAGTCATGCTGAAAAAAATGGTGGGAACCGGTTTTAAAGTATGGTGACGTACTATCCAATGGTGCGCAGCCAATAAACCAAGTATTAACCAAATCCAAGCGGGGTAAAGGGTTTCAACAGCTTTTATCTAAGCCCAACTGATCCATAACATGAAAAACAAAAAAGTCCGTTTTTCATCAAAAGTCATGCTGAAAAAAATGGTGGGAACCGGTTTTAAAGTATGGTGACGTACTATCCAATGGTGCGCAGCCAATAAACCAAGTATTAACCAAATCCAAGCGGGGTAAAGGGTTTCAACAGCTTTTATCTAAGCCCAACTGATCCATAACATGAAAAACAAAAAAGTCCGTTTTTCATCAAAAGTCATGCTGAAAAAAATGGTGGGAACCGGTTTTAAAGTATGGTGACGTACTATCCAATGGTGCGCAGCCAATAAACCAAGTATTAACCAAATCCAAGCGGGGTAAAGGGTTTCAACAGCTTTTATCTAAGCCCAACTGATCCATAACATGAAAAACAAAAAAGTCCGTTTTTCATCAAAAGTCATGCTGAAAAAAATGGTGGGAACCGGTTTTAAAGTATGGTGACGTACTATCCAATGGTGCGCAGCCAATAAACCAAGTATTAACCAAATCCAAGCGGGGTAAAGGGTTTCAACAGCTTTTATCTAAGCCCAACTGATCCATAACATGAAAAACAAAAAAGTCCGTTTTTCATCAAAAGTCATGCTGAAAAAAATGGTGGGAACCGGTTTTAAAGTATGGTGACGTACTATCCAATGGTGCGCAGCCAATAAACCAAGTATTAACCAAATCCAAGCGGGGTAAAGGGTTTCAACAGCTTTTATCTAAGCCCAACTGATCCATAACATGAAAAACAAAAAAGTCCGTTTTTCATCAAAAGTCATGCTGAAAAAAATGGTGGGAACCGGTTTTAAAGTATGGTGACGTACTATCCAATGGTGCGCAGCCAATAAACCAAGTATTAACCAAATCCAAGCGGGGTAAAGGGTTTCAACAGCTTTTATCTAAGCCCAACTGATCCATAACATGAAAAACAAAAAAGTCCGTTTTTCATCAAAAGTCATGCTGAAAAAAATGGTGGGAACCGGTTTTAAAGTATGGTGACGTACTATCCAATGGTGCGCAGCCAATAAACCAAGTATTAACCAAATCCAAGCGGGGTAAAGGGTTTCAACAGCTTTTATCTAAGCCCAACTGATCCATAACATGAAAAACAAAAAAGTCCGTTTTTCATCAAAAGTCATGCTGAAAAAAATGGTGGGAACCGGTTTTAAAGTATGGTGACGTACTATCCAATGGTGCGCAGCCAATAAACCAAGTATTAACCAAATCCAAGCGGGGTAAAGGGTTTCAACAGCTTTTATCTAAGCCCAACTGATCCATAACATGAAAAACAAAAAAGTCCGTTTTTCATCAAAAGTCATGCTGAAAAAAATGGTGGGAACCGGTTTTAAAGTATGGTGACGTACTATCCAATGGTGCGCAGCCAATAAACCAAGTATTAACCAAATCCAAGCGGGGTAAAGGGTTTCAACAGCTTTTATCTAAGCCCAACTGATCCATAACATGAAAAACAAAAAAGTCCGTTTTTCATCAAAAGTCATGCTGAAAAAAATGGTGGGAACCGGTTTTAAAGTATGGTGACGTACTATCCAATGGTGCGCAGCCAATAAACCAAGTATTAACCAAATCCAAGCGGGGTAAAGGGTTTCAACAGCTTTTATCTAAGCCCAACTGATCCATAACATGAAAAACAAAAAAGTCCGTTTTTCATCAAAAGTCATGCTGAAAAAAATGGTGGGAACCGGTTTTAAAGTATGGTGACGTACTATCCAATGGTGCGCAGCCAATAAACCAAGTATTAACCAAATCCAAGCGGGGTAAAGGGTTTCAACAGCTTTTATCTAAGCCCAACTGATCCATAACATGAAAAACAAAAAAGTCCGTTTTTCATCAAAAGTCATGCTGAAAAAAATGGTGGGAACCGGTTTTAAAGTATGGTGACGTACTATCCAATGGTGCGCAGCCAATAAACCAAGTATTAACCAAATCCAAGCGGGGTAAAGGGTTTCAACAGCTTTTATCTAAGCCCAACTGATCCATAACATGAAAAACAAAAAATTCATCAAAAGTCATGCTGAAAAAAATGGTGGGAACCGGTTTTAAAGTATGGTGACGTACTATCCAATGGTGCGCAGCCAATAAACCAAGTATTAACCAAATCCAAGCGGGGTAAAGGGTTTCAACAGCTTTTATCTAAGCCCAACTGATCCATAACATGAAAAACAAAAAAGTCCGTTTTTCATCAAAAGTCATGCTGAAAAAAATGGTGGGAACCGGTTTTAAAGTATGGTGACGTACTATCCAATGGTGCGCAGCCAATAAACCAAGTATTAACCAAATCCAAGCGGGGTAAAGGGTTTCAACAGCTTTTATCTAAGCCCAACTGATCCATAACATGAAAAACAAAAAAGTCCATTTTTCATCAAAAGTCATGCTGAAAAAAATGGTGGGAACCGGTTTTAAAGTATGGTGACGTACTATCCAATGGTGCGCAGCCAATAAACCAAGTATTAACCAAATCCAAGCGGGGTAAAGGGTTTCAACAGCTTTTATCTAAGCCCAACTGATCCATAACATGAAAAACAAAAAAGTCCGTTTTTCATCAAAAGTAGCAGCAGAGAGGGTGAACAGACCATGATTTCAAGCAAAAATAAGGCTTCCAGATAACGTTTTCGAGCAAAAAATGGCCTATAGACTACGTTTTCAAGCAAAATATAAGACTTCCAACGAATTCTCATTTAACCAAAAAAAAAGTCTGCATTTTTGCAAAAACGGAGATTTTACGATTTTGCTCGCAACGATGTGGTCATCCACCCCTCTCTTCTGCTAGAACTTTCAGTTCTGGGTTAACAAAAAATAATAAATGATTTCAACCGAATATTTGATCCAGTCCGATACGATATCGTGTCCGAGGATCATGCAAATTTATTGTTGCGAATCCGTGTGGTTTTGACTGAGCATGACTAAAGAAATCTCGAAATTGATTGAAGTCCATATCAGAACACCATGTCTGCCATATATTTCGTAGCGTATGAGTATCAACTCCGTTGAATACAGAAAGAATATTGCAGTTATCTCTGATGACTTTTGGAACCTGAGTGTAGCGTTGAGTGACATATATCACGTCAGTGTTTTTGTGACGTCCCCGGGAAAAGATCCTAGCAGGATTTTTTTGTTTATCCAACATTATATCGTCGTATACGACTAAATTGTTAATATCTCCATCAATATCATCAATACTCGGTGCTTCATCGATATCGGTTATAAATTCAATGGCGTTCTCACCCTTAATTTCTGATGCATTCTCGTTAAAATCTTTTAGCACTTCATAACATCGTTGATCATCTACGCTAGGGGCAATTAAATACAACTTATCCCACTTCATCCATCTCATTATTAAATTGAGTAACAATTGCGTTTTACCGGATCCAGATGGCCCGATTATAATCATCCGGATAGAGTTTGGTAGCGCTGCATGATGCTTAACCGGTTCTCTTCTTTTAGTCGCTGAAAAATCAATTATATCCATATTTCTATACATAAATTATGGATCTATATTGTATGAAGTGTAAAACGCGTACTGGCACAGATGACTTGACGACGGTTACAACTAAAAATAACCGACCAGCGCTTTCTGGTAGATGTGCAACATGTGGTATTAAAAAGTTTAGATTTGTTTCTTCAAAATCAAAGATTTTACAATTCGGAGATGTTTTAAAAAAAAACGAGGAGGTGATATCGCAGCCAAATTGGCAAAGCTCCCTGGAACCCCATGGGCAAAGTACCCCGGAGAAAAGCACCTCCCAGGATATAGCTACTGTGGACCGGGAACCAGACTTGATATCAGACTCAATAATCAAAATCAACCCAACCCCGGTGAAGAACCAATAAACGCCATTGATAAGGCCTGTCACCTTCATGATGTTGCTTATAAAAGCAGCAATCTGCAACACAGACATCTCGCAGATGTGAAATTAATTCACGCGTTAAATGCTATTCCTGATAAATCCTTCAAAGAAAAATTGGCTTCATTTTTGATAAAATCGGCTATGAAAAGTAAATTGATGTTAGGTGCCGGTAATTAATAATATGGAATCAATTTATTATTCCCCAAGAGGATACTGGAGGGGTAAATCAGCAGTCCATAAACTCGCTAGTGCTGCAAAAGTGAAAAAAACCACTGCGGCTAATTGGTTTTCCAAACAAGCACTATGGCAAATTTATCTACCAGCGCCTAAACAAATTCAATTCTCGCATTTTGATGTGACCGCTCCTAATGAAGTTCATCAGGCTGATATATTATTTCTGCCTCATGATCGTGGTTACAAATACGCTTTAACCGTAGTTGATATTGCAAGTCGATACAAAGAAGCAGAACCGTTAAAAACAAAATCAGCCACTGAAGTCGCTTCTGCATTTGAGAGGATTTATCGACGAGGTCCTCTGCACTGGCCAAATCTATTGCAGGTTGATCCTGGCAAGGAATTTCAGGGTGTAGTATTATCTACAATGAAACATCATAATGTCACCATACGACGAGGGCATACTGCGCTACATCGCGATCAGGCCATTGTAGAACGATTTAATCGGACTCTTGCTGAACGGTTATTTGGATATCAATATGCAAAAGAATTCATTCAAGAAAAGCGATCGCGTGAATGGGTTAAAAGATTACCATCTGTGATTACTGCACTGAATAACGAGATTACTAGAACAATCAACATGAAACCTATCAACGCGATTAAAAAGAAGTCAATACTTGAAAAACCACAAAAAGATTTCCCTAGAAACGCTAGCGTTTCCCAACCAATTCTTCGTAGTAATGTCATTGTGAGGTACTTATACGAACCAGGAGAGCTTGAGGGGGGTAGAAAAAGGGCTACTGATCCTATTTGGAGTGTTACCGCGCATAAAATATCCGGCATAACACGATCAACTGGTAGACCAGCAATCTATAAACTGGATTCAACTGCCCCTCAGCGGGGTTTTACTCGACAACAACTACAGGTAATTCCCGAGGATACTCAATTACCACCGCATGGTCTTAACTAGCACCGTTGCGTCTATTGCACTCAAGACAAGTCAACATCACATTATTTCTGACATGACCGAGACTGTTATTTTTTCTGTCTACGGTGAATTGGCGAGGATCTTTATCCGAATACTGCCAACGCATTATACAATTGCAACTCGCGCAGTGATTATTCTGTTGTTTCTTCAAAGTGATTATTAATTCAGCATCAATATCAAATTCTCGTTGTTTTTTTTTTGTCCTGTTGTTTGTAACCGGAGAGTTTTTTATTAATGATGCTAACATCAATATCATTTATTGTGGTGTCATTATCATCGAGGACAATTCTTCGAAGTTGATTTATTTTTCGTACTCTGGATACTGCGAGATAGACTAAATTCGACCATTCGATGTGATTATCCACCATCCAAACAATTGTATCCGATATAGTCAATCCCTGTGAAGAGTGTATTGTTGCTGCGTATCCTAGTGTCCACGGGAATTTATTAGCACGCAATGCATCTTCAACTACATTGATATCAACCAGCACAATATCATTTAATACGAGAATTTGTTTTTCACTCTGTCCTGGAATATCAACTTTAGTGTTCTGTTTTCGTGTATCCGATGGCCTATAACAAAGAGGCACTGGAAGTGTTGCAAATTTTTGTTTATGCAATTCAAATAACTTCATCTGAAGTGTATCCCTGACTATTTTTCTACTTGCAATTATCAAATCATTTGGTCTCCATGTTTCCCAGAAATCGTTTATTTGAGTTTCTGAAATCACTTCACGCGCTATTTCGCACTGGATTCTATCCGGTTGTAATCTAATTAGTTTCTTAAATTCTCGTAATCGTTCATCAAGTGATCTATAATCAGTGGTGATTTCTTCATAATAGTCTACAAAACCCTTTAGCCATTCATGTGGAGATGCACCGATAAATGGTGGTGGTTGGCCGTGATCACCGCACATGACGACTTTTGTGTTTTTGTTTAACAACCACTCGAGAAATATTTGTAATACATCTAATGACACTGTGCATATTTCATCCCAAATTATGATTTCAGGAATGAATTTATCACCCATACGCTCAGGAGTCCATTTGTCACCCTTCCATCGAAAGAAACTATGGTAAGTACAGGCATTTACCCCTCGTTGTATCATCTCTCTGGCGAGTCTGTGAGTCGGTGTTAGCACAATCATGGTTGACCGACGAAATAATTCAATTGCACGAGTTGTCTTTCCTGACCCACCACAACCGTTTAAATAAACTGTCTTGTATCTACATACTGGATCAGATACCGGTGGTGCATTAGAAAATTCTGATTGAATTTCAATACGGTTACAACAAAGATATTTATCATCCATGGCAACGTCTGCGGATTCACAATACTCATGTAGCATCTCCTTTTTAAATCGCCAACGCCCCCAATTTTCTTCGGGATCTGTGAATTTAGCTACAGCTGATTTGTACTTATTGTGTATATACATCGAATCAGTGGCCACTCTAACCGCGGTATTAGGAAATCTATTTATCATCGAAAATAGATTAATAGAAGCATAGGCTAGCATTGAACTTCTCAAATGTGTATACTGGGAATTATATCCATCATAGTAGGTAACAACCGTACCCATTTTCTCACCATTAGATAGAAAAGCATCCTTACGGGATACAAGTTTTCCCTGCTTCATTAAATCCGCTACAATAAAATCGTATTCAGCGACATCTATGATCAACCGCGAAGAATATTTTGCGTTGTCGTATCGTCCACCCTGGGTAAGTTTACCGATTATTCTTCGTCCGAGATCCTTTGCTTGTTCTTTTTTAATTTCAAATAACTTCTTAGACCGATTCATGATTTGTTCTTCATTGAAATCAGGGAATTGTTTTCGCTGTTCGCTGATTATTCTATCTAGATCGGGTTGTGGTAGCCAAACTTCTTTCTGAGCTCGATAGCATATAATAGCATCGGAAACAATCAACGATATTAGCATACCACAATCAATCATATATCTCAATAGCACTATTGGCATCCAGGCCTTTTCAGATAGATGTCTACCGAGCCAAACATAACTACACGGATGTAACCCTGTAGCTAATTCAAATGATATCACACGAGCGAATCCGGTTAAATCAAAATCAGGCAATGGTCCATTAATCGCAACACGAGTCATTTCATGTGTTGGGTGTCCAAATCGTTTGAAGTACTCAGCGCATTCCCCATATCCGAGAAAACTTCCGGGGTAACACGCGGATATATCAATTGAAATCATACCATCACGTGAGTATTTCGTATTCCACAGTCCTCCATGACCAAATTCGACGCAACTCAATTTAACATCCTCGAGAAAATCACTTCGTGTTGGACGCCATGAGTTTTTTTCTCTTGCGAAGTGAGCTACCACTGATGGAATAGTAAAACTATCCGTGAGTAGTTTTTCATGGAAACTCTCCGGTGAAAAATCACTAGCGATTTTTCTCATTCTATTATCTAATTCTTCAACGCGATATAATTCACCATTTGGTTTTACAAATTGATCAAATCCTATTTCGGGATCTTCATCACTTCTAAGTAACCACACTGACACAGGATCATCCTTACACAACGCATGAATAGCATCAAATAATCTCTCTTCATAGAAAACATCCCCGACGAACTCCTTAGGGATATATTTCACGGTTCGTTCTCGTGGAAATACTGTTACCGCAGGTGTCCACGCGTGTTTGTTATGATCAATAATCTGTATTGGAGCTCCTCGCGATTGATATTTCGGTTCGTATAATACTTCTCCGGTTATTGTTGTTACTGATATTGGGAATTTTAATGATGCTTCTAATTTAGCTATATCAGAAATATTTGCACCATGCTGTTTCACTGTCAGTTCCCATTCGGTTATTTTCCTACGTCGCAGATCAGTTAGTTTATTTCCTCGGGATGCATTTGTAAAGTGTTCTATTATTCGTTCTGCTACACAATTAAGCCCTGACGAATATTTCATAGGAGCTAGTTTTGCGATATCGGGTTTATCATTTAACGGATATATCCCATAAACCATTGCTGTTACGGGATAAGATCTTTCGTAGTATGGTTTGTCAATGCCGGTTAGAATCCCTGGTTTGGAATCTCTACTCACAATGACAGCTTTTTTATTCTTGAGGATTGGTTCAAATTTATCCCTAATAATCCATTTGCCATCGACTTCGATAATGAATTTGATTCGGAAAAAATACCGTTTTTCCCCAACACGTGAAATTATCACTGCTGCTTTTTCATCAGTCATGGTAGCATCAACAACACCATCAATTCGAAATGTTGACCAACAATAAGATGCTCCATCACGCTTGAATTCATTAAAACAATTTCTGATTTTACTAATCATGGCTTTATCAAGAATTGTATTCTTTGGTGTATTAGAAACTATATCGAGATTGAATTGAGCATCTTTCCAGGATAATTTCTTGGACGTTTTTTTTGGTTTCTCGAGATTAAATTTGTTACGTTTTTTGGGTCTATCGAGATTAAATCTAGGATTGATTTTTAATAATCTCTTAAACTCTTTCATGTTTCCGTCTCTTGGACGTTTGTTACGTTTTTTGGGTCTATCGAGATTAAATCTAGGATTGATTTTTAATAATCTCTTAAACTCTTTCATGTTTCCGTCTCTTGGACGTTTGTTACGTTTTTTGGGTCTATCGAGATTAAATCTAGGATTGATTTTTAATAATCTCTTAAACTCTTTCATGTTTCCGTCTCTTGGACGTTTGTTACGTTTTTTGGGTCTATCGAGATTAAATCTAGGATTGATTTTTAATAATCTCTTAAACTCCTTATCAGCATTGAATTCAGCATTTTTCGAAGGCGTTTTCCTTAATTCCATCATGCTATAATTAAAACAAGCATTTAAATGAAAGATTTTTATATAATGAATCACTGTAAGTGGCTTATGATTGGATCAATAACCCCGTGTAACAAATCATGCAGAAATGAGTTTTGTGGGTATCATATGCAAAGCTTTCGTCGTGGAAGCCTTGGTCCGTTACCCTGTATTCGATGTGGGGTTGGGGTCAGGGGAAAATCTCAGTTGTGTTTGAATTGCGGTGGTAAGCGATACAGGGAGTTGAAGCGTTATTATGATAAAAGAATAAAAAATGGACAATCAATCAGAAATTTTGACCCTGACGCTGACAAAGTCAGTATCCTTGACGCTGACAAAGTCAGTATCCTTGACAGAGTCAGGGATAAAATCATAAGAACTCCTCAAGACTACATCGAAAGATTTATCATTTAACCAAACGATGAATTAGACAAACAATAGTATTATGTATACGAATGAACCAAGAATTCAGACAACATCCCTTGATTACAAATTATGAAGCATCCAGTGATGGTACTGTCAGAAACCGTAGACTAAAGAAACCAGTTGGTGCTGTGAATAATCAAGGGTATTTGAAGTTTCGCGCTGGAGAGAAATTTTATCTCAATCATCGTTTCGTGTACGAGTGTTTTTATGGATTGATCGAGGATGATTTTGTTATTGATCATATCGATTCTAATCCAAAGAACAATTCTTTATCAAATCTACAGGCTATCACACAAAGTGAGAATTTGAAAAGAGGGAAGACTGGGAAATGCTCGAAAAAAGCGAGACCAGTAAAATCTTTTAATACAGCAACTAATGAAGAAAAAGTATTTCAATCAATGAATGAAGCCAGTAGGCACTTCGATATTTGTTCACCCTCAGTACGAAAAGTTGCAGAGGGGATAACCAAAACGGCGATTTCAAAAGGAACGGGACAAAAAATTCGATTTAGTTACGTCTAATGCGTCATATTTTTCAATTAGAGATATATCATTATTATAAAATAATGAATTCTGAAAACATGAATAGCATCATATCCGAGATTTCAAAATTGAAAAGTTGGGATATTGAATTATCAGATGGGTTAAATCCTGATCAAATCATGTCTGATTTTCAGGATATTGAATACGGAGTTAGCACTAACAAGTATATGCTGCCAAAGAAGTATGCGCTCATCAAAAGAATTCAGAATTCTATTCGGGACTCTCTCGCATTTTCCAGTGACGTAAGTGTGTTCGCTCCGTTGTATACCATCGTAGAACGAATACGAAAAGAATTGGGGTACGAATACGAATTGAAAAGGGAGGTTAATTCTAAAATTAGAAACCTACGGGCGTTAATTCAAGAAAATGATCAGTTTTGATTGCCCGACCATTTATCATTATTTGACCCTCATAGAGATTTTAATTTTTTTTAGCATTTTTTGATTGATGTCAAAAACAGTGAATAAAAAATTGAAGGCTGGTTCGGATTGATCAAAAATAGAATGAGGAAAGTGACATAATTATTATTTTTATATACAATTTGGACACTTTCCTCATCATTGATAGGATGAAATAACACTTCCGTGGTGACTTTGTCACTGGTGTTAGGTCGGATTAAAAAATTGTTTTGCAATTGAAAAATTGTTTCTGATTTCAAATAATGGTCAATGAAGCATTAACAACCCGATTGGCTCGTGAACGACTGGATGCAATTAAGAGATTTGTACCAATTCGTGACTCTGTACGGAATAAACTACAACAACGACAGAGTCTTCAGACTGATTTTGCTGCGGGATCCGAAGAATTGTTTAAACCAGTAACCACAGCAACGAAAGGGGTACAGCGCGCTATACTGGGAGATGATCCCGAGACGAAGAAATCTGTTATCGGTGAACTTGAAAAAATAGCAGCGAAAACTGAACAAACAGAACAGGCTGTACAAAAAATGGAATCAAAAAGAACAGTAGATGATTTACGCGTGAGATTTAACGAGGAAGGGTTAGCAGCAATTGATAAGACTGATCCAACAGAAATTCCTGCGCTTGTTGTTTCGACTTATGAAAACAGGAAAAATATGTTGAAACCAGAACATCATAAGTTTGTTAGAAGTATAACTCACTGGGCTGATATATTCTATAAGATCAAAACTGAAAAAAGTCAAATTAAGACAGGTAGTGCATCATACATCGAATATATCAATGCGGTGGGTATAGTGTATAAACAATTTGAAGAACTAAAACAACAACAAAAACCGCCAAAATTGCAAAGGCGGCGACAGCAACCTGCAAAGAAAATATCTTTTTCACCTAAAAAACAACAACCTGCAAAGATATTTTTCTCGCCTGAAAAACAACAAATACCACGTGATGATGATGATGATGATTATTTACAAACTACGGATTTAGAAAAACTAGATGAAGCAACTGGTTATAGCGGAAGTGGATTAAGAGATTCCAGTGTTTCATGTCCTGATAGTGTTCTCAGTGATATATCACGATTAGAGGTTCTCATCGGAGGGTTCCGAGCTGGAAATAACTCTCCAGAAATAATTAATGAAGCAGCTGATATCTGTAGACGATTATTTCAGGGTGGTATCATGGATATCAGCACATATCGAGATTTCATTGGCGAGTTAGCAAATGGGTATCACAGTGATTAATCACCGAGACTGAATTAAAAAAGTCAATTGAAAAATTGTTTCTGATTTCAAATAATGATCATACACTACAATCATGATAAACCAACCCCCGTCTACGTAGTTAATTCACGGTTTCCGGTTTATAGAGCATACTACGGAGATGGTTTAGGTAATACCATTTTAGGGTTATTTGCGAGAATGGCTCCAAAAGTGATGCCGTTAGCTAAACAACTAGGAATGAAAGCCATTGATGTTATTCGTGATAAGGGTATTAGTGCTGTTGGAGATTTCGCTGGAAAAGCGTTTTCAGCCGCAAAGAATAAAATAACATCATTAGTGAAATCACGGATGAAATCCAAAGGATTTTCAAAACCGTTACCCTCTACAGCGGAAATGCCTGCAAGTGTTAGTAGAATTATAAATAACGCAGTAGACGAAAAATTAGCGTCGATGGCTTTAACCCCCGACCAAAGCAATATTGCAAATATGATAGCAGGAAGTGGCTTTAAAAAACTACGACGATGAAATGGAAAATCGCGATTTAGACTCTGATAAATAGAATAAAATGTTCAAACAGTCACCTGATCCAGCGTTTGATATAGATGCCCCAGTTCGCAAGGATGATTCTGTACGCGATTATCAATATTACGCCTATCATGCAATAGACTCAAATAGTCGAGCAAGAATTGATCTTCAAGTCCATGATACCAGTAAATACTTTTTGCCCTGTGAAGCGTTTATCGAAATCGAAGGAGAGATTATAAGAACAAATGATACAGAGTATCCAGCTGGTACTCAAGTCGGTTTTGTCAATAATGGTATTATGGCGTTATTTGAGAGTGCTAGATATCTCATTGATGGAAAAGAAATTGAGTCCATAGATCGTGACGTTGATGTGGCTACAACAATAATCGGGTTAGCGAGATATTCTGATGATTATACAAGATCAGCAGGACCCTCTATGATGTTTGCAAAGGATAATAAAAATACCGCTGGAGGAAATCAATTTGTTGAAAGACGACCAAAGAATAATGCTGGTAATGCTAATATTGATGCCGAGGATATGATTATAAACAACGATCCTAACTTCAATCTAGGAGCTGCAACACGTATTTCAATGTTGCAAGGAGCGCGTAAATCATTTTCATGCGCGATTCCACTGCATCACATATTTGGATTCTGTAGAAACGTCCGAAAAGTTATTTATGGGGCGAAGCATACAGTATCGCTTGTACGAAAGGGTGATGATAACGACGCGATTTGGAGGATTCCAGCAGATGCTGCAAATCCCAATGCTGATGCCGGTAAAGTCAATTTAACAAAAATATCATTGTGGATGCCAGTGTTGACTCCAGCAATCACCGCAGAAGAACGATTACTATCATTTATGGACCAAGGAGGAAAGTCATTACTAAGTTGGTTATCAGTGAGTACAGATGTGAAGCAATCAAATATCAACGGGTTATTCACTTGGAACCTAGCATCAAAACAAGGTGTTGCTGCGCCACGTCATATATTCGTAGCGTTACAGGATAACACACGAGTTGGCAATCAACTCTCCAGCCATATGATATTTGATCAATTAGGTGTGAAAGACGTCTCACTGAGAATAAACGCCAGCAGGAACCATCCGAGGATATACAACTTAATTACAGAGAAAATCATATCGCACGAGTTTATCATCGTCTGTTGTCATTTATGGCACGCGATCAAAATGTGGATACTGGTCTACAAATATCACAATATGATTTTAAAAATCTGTATCCGATCTATTACTTCTCACTGGAACATCTCGATTTGATGAGACAATCTGTTGTTGATATACATTTTAGAGCTAATGTGACTCGTGGTGCTATTGCTGATTATAGAGCGGTTGCTGTCATTCTCAGTGATAAATCAATGCTACTTGAAGGTGTTGGTGGAAGAATGAGAGTGGTAGATGCACCAGTGGAAAACATGTAAACGATTTAGAATCAATCTAATATGTATAATGTCATATAGTGTTATTAGTGTTGCGTTAACTCCCGGTCAATTAAAAAAATTGCAATCGGAATCAGCTAAAAAATGTGGAACCACAATCACGTTAAAACCCAACCAAATGACTGGTGGTGCAAATAAACTATCACTGACAACTCGTCAAATAAAACATTTCAATGATGCACTTGCAGCCAAAAAAGGTGTTCAGATTACTCTCTCTGCGGCTGCTATCAAAAATATGATTAAAACAGGCGGTATATTTCCATTGTTAGCTGCAATACCAGCATTGATTGCAGCAGCAGCCCCAGCGGTGGCTAAAGCAGCGGCGTTAGGAGCCGTTGGTACTGCAGCAGGAATGGCACTAAAGAAAGCAACTGGGAAAGGATATAAAAAAAAGGGACGATCCGTTCACGGATTGGGTCTAAGACTACCAGGAACCCCGTATTCGTGGTACAGCGGAAAGGGTCTAAGACTACCAGGAACGATTTATTAACTGGAGAGTCTATGATTCAGAAATCTTCGATGGTTCCCATGTCCAATTTTTATTTACTCGATGCTGCTAAAAAACTCGCGATTAAAAACTTCAGAGGTGTCTTTATGAAAGATCAATTACCTCATCAACCAAACAGCGTTGAAACCGGAATCATTAATTTAGATAACAGCACCGGACCCGGAACTCACTGGGTTGCATACGCTATTGATCCACGTGGGATTGTCTATTTTGATTCATATGGATTAGCCCCACCAAAAGAGTTTTTGCGTTATATAAAAACCCTTCCAGTGAAGACTTGGTATTCTACGCTACCAACACAGACGATGATTGACCCACCAATATGTGGCAGCGAAGTATTAAATGTCCTTAACGCTATTTCTAACTCCTTGAGTAATCCAAGCGGAAAACCACCACATGTTGTCGTTAATGAATACACTAGTAATCGCTGGAAATCGAAACGATTTTAGAGAGAGAAAGAGTTTTATAATAACATGATTGATATTTGGGGGAGATCTTTGAAACCCAAACCCGATGACACTGCATCCCCTGATTCTATCAAGGATGTAAAAAAACTAATCAAAGATGAAATCGCTGAGACGTTAAATTTAACAAATGTTGATCCTAATGAAATAGTTGTATTTCAGGACAAACAGGGTAAATTGAAATCCAGTGATATGTCATTGAATGACATTTTGATACGGCAGCGCGACGCCGCTGAAAACTCTATTGCGTTGTATTCCAACGACGGACGACTTAAAGCCAGTAATATATCCGCGGATGACATTTTAAAACGGCAGCAAGACGCCGCTGAAAACTCTATTGCGCTGTATTCCAACGACGGACGACTTAAAGCCAGTAATATATCCGCGGATGACATTTTAAAACGGCAGCAAGACGCCACTGAAAACTCTATTGTGTTGTATTCCAACGACGGACGACTCAAACCGGGTGTACTCGTTTCGACGATTACAGATCGATTACAACTTCTCAGCGATGAGGTAAACAATTCTGTGTATGTACTAACAACACTTGAATCTAAAATTGAAGAACACGGAAAATTTTTTTCAGTTTTTCGTAGAAACATCATGGATAAATTTATTGGAACCACGTTGGATAAAATTGAAATAAAACTCCCTGATATTAAAAAATCCATCGATGAGACAAAAAACTTCATCGAAGCCGTCAAAGGTGATTTTTCGAGGATGATAACAATCATTGAAAAAACAAAAATTCCTCATGAGAAAACCAACAACGTGGTATACACAATCCAACACGGATCATTTGAGTGGACACCTACAAACAACAAATTAAATATCACTGCAACCGTTAAGGGTATTTATCGATTAACACTAGTAACACCATTAACTCAATTTAATATATCATCGTCGAGTTCATCCGGGGTTAATAATACGATTTCAACGATCATCGACAAGGATACAACTGAAAAGTTCACTATAACAGCTACTGATAAAAATTTGATTGGGGTTTCAGCAACCTGGTATGTGGAATTCGTAGCGGATTTAAGTAAATAACTAAATCGTTCGGATTTCACAATTGAAAACGCTAGTGTTTTTAAAATAAAAATGATTTCATCAACGCAATGTCGCTATGATCAGGTCAGAGAATTTCAGAATAGACTCAAAACCCTCGCCGAGGAGTATCAAATAAAAATAAAAAAATACCTACGAAGAATCACCGCAATTGATGTTATTGTGTACTCGGTGTCAAGCGTTCTCACTGGCGCCGGAATAATACTTGCATCGGTTACAATGATTGCCCCGGTCGTAGTTCCAATTTGCATTTCTGCGGTGGCTACAATCGGGGGTATATCAACCGGGATAGCAAAAAGGATATCATCATGCAGCCAGAGTAAACTGCAGAATTACTTACTTCAATTTCATATTGCATCAACCGCATATTCGCAGTTATCCCTGATGATATCGTCGTCACTCGATAATACAATTATATCAGATAGTGAATTCTCAGCGATGGTCAGTATTTTTGATTCCGCGATATCAAAATTAGAGCGACAACATGAATATAATAACAATGACAACACTGATGGAATCGGAAAACACGAACCCAAAAACCAAAATGATCTCAATAATCTCAACCATACCAGATTGTGAGTTCTCAGTGATGGTCAGTATTTATGATTCCTCGATACCAAAATTAGAAATAAATCATGAGTATAATAACAATGACAACACCGATGGAATTACTTCAACGAGTAGTGGAGAACACGAACCCAGTACAAACAAGCATGATATCAATAACATCAACGAATCCTGAATTCAGTGTGAATTTCCCTAGCCCAGTCCCCGTGAAGGAGATAGCGCTAGCAAAACTACGAGTGTATCACAGTTGGCCTAATATCAGATCAAAATCATTTGGTGGTCAACAACCGAATAATTCACTGGTGTTTGCAAATGAGAATAAACCCGACGGAACCCCAGACTGGAAAGTTGTTTCGATACCAACAGGGTCATACCAAATCGAACAAATCAATGATGAATTCGCGCGTAGAATAAAATCGATTACTGGAAAAGAATCAAAAATCGCTATAACAGTTCATGAACCAACACTATCATCTGCCATTGAGATAAATACAGAAGGATACGTCGTAGATATCTATCAAAGCTCAATAAGAACCGTACTAGGATGGCCTGAATTACCACCAGTGGAAAAAACCGTTGATTTACCAGAACCACAAAAATCTGATTATATCACCGACAGAATAAAACCCGATAATCCAATAAAGAGTTATAGAGAGAGCGAAAACACTAGAAGTTTTTTTTATTTCGTACGCAGCGCAGTTAGAAAAGAGGAGGAGGGATTTCAATCTGTTAACGAACCTAGAATTATTGAAAATTTCACAGCAATGAATAATGATTTATCGCTGTTGTTAATATCTCTTAAATCCGGCTCTCTCACCCGAGATGAATTTATCAGCGTCGTAGAAACATGCAACAAAATTATCGACGATATGGAAGTATTTAACCTAAAAATTATTCAGGATATATTAGATGACGATAATCCCAAATCGAGAACAGGATTTGCAAAAGACTATAAAATCCGCGTTGAAGATATCCCCACATTCAAACTACCAGGATATAACGTACCAGAACTAAAAAAACTTCTCAGTGACACCATCGATGTTGGTTTTAAAATAATTCATGATGCATGGAAAAAAACAGCATCAGGGGAAATAAAAATCCTCAAACATAATAATGATCCAGATGGTGGTGGCAGGCATATCGCTCCGTTCAACGTGAATATATCCTCAGTGATTGCGCTCAATTTAGTATGTGATGTTATCGAAGGAAGCTATCAGATTAATCTCGAACAATCAAATCAAGCTCAGCAGGGATATATTCTTTATTCGTTTTCACCAACAGCTCCTCCAGGATTCCTAATTATTGAAAACCCAATTAATCCTGTCTACATGCGATGCCATAATAATTCATTAACCAGAATTAATTTCAAACTCACCGACCAGTCAAATAATCTGATTGATTTACAAGAAGAGGTGTTAGCGATTAGTTTGTTTGTGAAATCATAAATGATTTTCGTCCTAAAGACTTTCATCATAAAGACTCGATCAAATATTCGGTTGAAATCATTTATTATTTTTTGTTAACCCAGAACTGAAAGTTCTAGCAGCAGAGAGGGTGGATGACCACATCGTTGCGAGCAAAATCGTAAAATCTCCGTTTTTGCAAAAATGGAGACTTTTTTTTTGGTTAAATGAGATTTCGTTGGAAGTCTTATATTTTGCTTGAAAACGTAGTCTATAGGCCATTTTTTGCTCGAAAACGTTATCTGGAAGCCTTATTTTTGCTTGAAATCATGGTCTGTTCACCCTCTCTGCTGCTAAAGTCATGCTGAAAAAAATGGTGGGAACCGGTTTTAAAGTATGGTGACGTACTATCCAATGGTGCGCAGCCAATAAACCAAGTATTAACCAAATCCAAGCGGGGTAAAGGGTTTCAACAGCTTTTATCTAAGCCCAACTGATCCATAACATGAAAAACAAAAAAGTCAGTTTTTCATCAAAAGTCATGCTGAAAAAAATGGTGGGAACCGGTTTTAAAGTATGGTGACGTACTATCCAATGGTGCGCAGCCAATAAACCAAGTATTAACCAAATCCAAGCGGGGTAAAGGGTTTCAACAGCTTTTATCTAAGCCCAACTGATCCATAACATGAAAAACAAAAAAGTCCGTTTTTCATCAAAAGTCATGCTGAAAAAAATGGTGGGAACCGGTTTTAAAGTATGGTGACGTACTATCCAATGGTGCGCAGCCAATAAACCAAGTATTAACCAAATCCAAGCGGGGTAAAGGGTTTCAACAGCTTTTATCTAAGCCCAACTGATCCATAACATGAAAAACAAAAAAGTCCGTTTTTCATCAAAAGTCATGCTGAAAAAAATGGTGGGAACCGGTTTTAAAGTATGGTGACGTACTATCCAATGGTGCGCAGCCAATAAACCAAGTATTAACCAAATCCAAGCGGGGTAAAGGGTTTCAACAGCTTTTATCTAAGCCCAACTGATCCATAACATGAAAAACAAAAAAGTCCGTTTTTCATCAAAAGTCATGCTGAAAAAAATGGTGGGAACCGGTTTTAAAGTATGGTGACGTACTATCCAATGGTGCGCAGCCAATAAACCAAGTATTAACCAAATCCAAGCGGGGTAAAGGGTTTCAACAGCTTTTATCTAAGCCCAACTGATCCATAACATGAAAAACAAAAAAGTCCGTTTTTCATCAAAAGTCATGCTGAAAAAAATGGTGGGAACCGGTTTTAAAGTATGGTGACGTACTATCCAATGGTGCGCAGCCAATAAACCAAGTATTAACCAAATCCAAGCGGGGTAAAGGGTTTCAACAGCTTTTATCTAAGCCCAACTGATCCATAACATGAAAAACAAAAAAGTCCGTTTTTCATCAAAAGTCATGCTGAAAAAAATGGTGGGAACCGGTTTTAAAGTATGGTGACGTACTATCCAATGGTGCGCAGCCAATAAACCAAGTATTAACCAAATCCAAGCGGGGTAAAGGGTTTCAACAGCTTTTATCTAAGCCCAACTGATCCATAACATGAAAAACAAAAAAGTCCGTTTTTCATCAAAAGTCATGCTGAAAAAAATGGTGGGAACCGGTTTTAAAGTATGGTGACGTACTATCCAATGGTGCGCAGCCAATAAACCAAGTATTAACCAAATCCAAGCGGGGTAAAGGGTTTCAACAGCTTTTATCTAAGCCCAAATGATCCATAACATGAAAAACAAAAAAGTCCGTTTTTCATCAAAAGTCATGCTGAAAAAAATGGTGGGAACCGGTTTTAAAGTATGGTGACGTACTATCCAATGGTGCGCAGCCAATAAACCAAGTATTAACCAAATCCAAGCGGGGTAAAGGGTTTCAACAGCTTTTATCTAAGCCCAACTGATCCATAACATGAAAAACAAAAAAGTCCGTTTTTCATCAAAAGTCATGCTGAAAAAAATGGTGGGAACCGGTTTTAAAGTATGGTGACGTACTATCCAATGGTGCGCAGCCAATAAACCAAGTATTAACCAAATCCAAGCGGGGTAAAGGGTTTCAACAGCTTTTATCTAAGCCCAACTGATCCATAACATGAAAAACAAAAAAGTCCGTTTTTCATCAAAAGTCATGCTGAAAAAAATGGTGGGAACCGGTTTTAAAGTATGGTGACGTACTATCCAATGGTGCGCAGCCAATAAACCAAGTATTAACCAAATCCAAGCGGGGTAAAGGGTTTCAACAGCTTTTATCTAAGCCCAACTGATCCATAACATGAAAAACAAAAAAGTCCGTTTTTCATCAAAAGTCATGCTGAAAAAAATGGTGGGAACCGGTTTTAAAGTATGGTGACGTACTATCCAATGGTGCGCAGCCAATAAACCAAGTATTAACCAAATCCAAGCGTGGTAAAGGGTTTCAACAGCTTTTATCTAAGCCCAACTGATCCATAACATGAAAAACAAAAAAGTCCGTTTTTCATCAAAAGTCATGCTGAAAAAAATGGTGGGAACCGGTTTTAAAGTATGGTGACGTACTATCCAATGGTGCGCAGCCAATAAACCAAGTATTAACCAAATCCAAGCGGGGTAAAGGGTTTCAACAGCTTTTATCTAAGCCCAACTGATCCATAACATGAAAAACAAAAAAGTCCGTTTTTCATCAAAAGTCATGCTGAAAAAAATGGTGGGAACCGGTTTTAAAGTATGGTGACGTACTATCCAATGGTGCGCAGCCAATAAACCAAGTATTAACCAAATCCAAGCGGGGTAAAGGGTTTCAACAGCTTTTATCTAAGCCCAACTGATCCATAACATGAAAAACAAAAAAGTCCGTTTTTCATCAAAAGTCATGCTGAAAAAAATGGTGGGAACCGGTTTTAAAGTATGGTGACGTACTATCCAATGGTGCGCAGCCAATAAACCAAGTATTAACCAAATCCAAGCGGGGTAAAGGGTTTCAACAGCTTTTATCTAAGCCCAACTGATCCATAACATGAAAAACAAAAAAGTCCGTTTTTCATCAAAAGTCATGCTGAAAAAAATGGTGGGAACCGGTTTTAAAGTATGGTGACGTACTATCCAATGGTGCGCAGCCAATAAACCAAGTATTAACCAAATCCAAGCGGGGTAAAGGGTTTCAACAGCTTTTATCTAAGCCCAACTGATCCATAACATGAAAAACAAAAAAGTCCGTTTTTCATCAAAAGTCATGCTGAAAAAAATGGTGGGAACCGGTTTTAAAGTATGGTGACGTACTATCCAATGGTGCGCAGCCAATAAACCAAGTATTAACCAAATCCAAGCGTGGTAAAGGGTTTCAACAGCTTTTATCTAAGCCCAACTGATCCATAACATGAAAAACAAAAAAGTCCGTTTTTCATCAAAAGTCATGCTGAAAAAAATGGTGGGAACCGGTTTTAAAGTATGGTGACGTACTATCCAATGGTGCGCAGCCAATAAACCAAGTATTAACCAAATCCAAGCGGGGTAAAGGGTTTCAACAGCTTTTATCTAAGCCCAACTGATCCATAACATGAAAAACAAAAAAGTCCGTTTTTCATCAAAAGTCATGCTGAAAAAAATGGTGGGAACCGGTTTTAAAGTATGGTGACGTACTATCCAATGGTGCGCAGCCAATAAACCAAGTATTAACCAAATCCAAGCGGGGTAAAGGGTTTCAACAGCTTTTATCTAAGCCCAACTGATCCATAACATGAAAAACAAAAAAGTCCGTTTTTCATCAAAAGTCATGCTGAAAAAAATGGTGGGAACCGGTTTTAAAGTATGGTGACGTACTATCCAATGGTGCGCAGCCAATAAACCAAGTATTAACCAAATCCAAGCGGGGTAAAGGGTTTCAACAGCTTTTATCTAAGCCCAACTGATCCATAACATGAAAAACAAAAAAGTCCGTTTTTCATCAAAAGTCATGCTGAAAAAAATGGTGGGAACCGGTTTTAAAGTATGGTGACGTACTATCCAATGGTGCGCAGCCAATAAACCAAGTATTAACCAAATCCAAGCGGGGTAAAGGGTTTCAACAGCTTTTATCTAAGCCCAACTGATCCATAACATGAAAAACAAAAAAGTCCGTTTTTCATCAAAAGTCATGCTGAAAAAAATGGTGGGAACCGGTTTTAAAGTATGGTGACGTACTATCCAATGGTGCGCAGCCAATAAACCAAGTATTAACCAAATCCAAGCGGGGTAAAGGGTTTCAACAGCTTTTATCTAAGCCCAATTGATCCATAACCTGAAAAACAAAAAAGTCCGTTTTTCATCAAAAGTCATGCTGAAAAAAATGGTGGGAACCGGTTTTAAAGTATGGAGACGTACTATCCAATGGTGCGCAGCCAAAAAACCAAGCATTAACCAAATCCAAGCGGGGTAAAGGGTTTCAACAGCTTTTATCTAAGCCCAACTGATCCATAACATGAAAAACAAAAAAGTCCGTTTTTCATCAAAAGTCATGCTGAAAAAAATGGTGGGAACCGGTTTTAAAGTATGGTGACGTACTATCCAATGGTGCGCAGCCAATAAACCAAGTATTAACCAAATCCAAGCGGGGTAAAGGGTTTCAACAGCTTTTATCTAAGCCCAACTGATCCATAACATGAAAAACAAAAAAGTCCGTTTTTCATCAAAAGTCATGCTGAAAAAAATGGTGGGAACCGGTTTTAAAGTATGGTGACGTACTATCCAATGGTGCGCAGCTAATAAACCAAGTATTAACCAAATCCAAGCGGGGTAAAGGGTTTCAACAGCTTTTATCTAAGCCCAACTGATCCATAACATGAAAAACAAAAAAGTCCGTTTTTCATCAAAAGTCATGCTGAAAAAAATGGTGGGAACCGGTTTTAAAGTATGGTGACGTACTATCCAATGGTGCGCAGCCAATAAACCAAGTATTAACCAAATCCAAGCGGGGTAAAGGGTTTCAACAGCTTTTATCTAAGCCCAACTGATCCATAACATGAAAAACAAAAAAGTCCGTTTTTCATCAAAAGTCATGCTGAAAAAAATGGTGGGAACCGGTTTTAAAGTATGGTGACGTACTATCCAATGGTGCGCAGCCAATAAACCAAGTATTAACCAAATCCAAGCGGGGTAAAGGGTTTCAACAGCTTTTATCTAAGCCCAACTGATCCATAACATGAAAAACAAAAAAGTCCGTTTTTCATCAAAAGTCATGCTGAAAAAAATGGTGGGAACCGGTTTTAAAGTATGGTGACGTACTATCCAATGGTGCGCAGCCAAAAAACCAAGTATTAACCAAATCCAAGCGGGGTAAAGGGTTTCAACAGCTTTTATCTAAGCCCAACTGATCCATAACATGAAAAACAAAAAAGTCCGTTTTTCATCAAAAGTCATGCTGAAAAAAATGGTGGGAACCGGTTTTAAAGTATGGTGACGTACTATCCAATGGTGCGCAGCCAATAAACCAAGTATTAACCAAATCCAAGCGGGGTAAAGGGTTTCAACAGCTTTTATCTAATCCCAACTGATCCATAACATGAAAAACAAAAAAGTCCGTTTTTCATCAAAAGTCATGCTGAAAAAAATGGTGGGAACCGGTTTTAAAGTATGGGGACGTACTATCCAATGGTGCGCAGCCAATAAACCAAGTATTAACCAAATCCAAGCGGGGTAAAGGGTTTCAACAGCTTTTATCTAAGCCCAACTGATCCATAACATGAAAAACAAAAAAGTCCGTTTTTCATCAAAAGTCATGCTGAAAAAAAATGGTGGGAACCGGTTTTAAAGTATGGTGACGTACAATCCAATGGTGCGCAGCCAATAAACCAAGTATTAACCAAATCCAAGCGGGGTAAAGGGTTTCAACAGCTTTTATCTAAGCCCAACTGATCCATAACATGAAAAACAAAAAAGTCCGTTTTTCATCAAAAGTCATGCTGAAAAAAATGGTGGGAACCGGTTTTAAAGTATGGTGACGTACTATCCAATGGTGCGCAGCCAATAAACCAAGTATTAACCAAATCCAAGCGGGGTAAAGGGTTTCAACAGCTTTTATCTAAGCCCAACTGATCCATAACATGAAAAACAAAAAAGTCCGTTTTTCATCAAAAGTCATGCTGAAAAAAAATGGTGGGAACCGGTTTTAAAGTATGGTGACGTACTATCCAATGGTGCGCAGCCAATAAACCAAGTATTAACCAAATCCAAGCGGGGTAAAGGGTTTCAACAGCTTTTATCTAAGCCCAACTGATCCATAACATGAAAAACAAAAAAGTCCGTTTTTCATCAAAAGTCATGCTGAAAAAAATGGTTGGAACCGGTTTTAAAGTATGGTGACGTACTATCCAATGGTGCGCAGCCAATAAACCAAGTATTAACCAAATCCAAGCGGGGTAAAGGGTTTCAACAGCTTTTATCTAAGCCCAACTGATCCATAACATGAAAAACAAAAAAGTCCGTTTTTCATCAAAAGTCATGCTGAAAAAAATGGTGGGAACCGGTTTTAAAGTATGGTGACGTACTATCCAATGGTGCGCAGCCAATAAACCAAGTATTAACCAAATCCAAGCGGGGTAAAGGGTTTCAACAGCTTTTATCTAAGCCCAACTGATCCATAACATGAAAAACAAAAAAGTCCGTTTTTCATCAAAAGTCATGCTGAAAAAAATGGTGGGAACCGGTTTTAAAGTATGGTGACGTACTATCCAATGGTGCGCAGCCAATAAACCAAGTATTAACCAAATCCAAGCGGGGTAAAGGGTTTCAACAGCTTTTATCTAAGCCCAACTGATCCATAACATGAAAAACAAAAAAGTCCGTTTTTCATCAAAAGTCATGCTGAAAAAAATGGTGGGAACCGGTTTTAAAGTATGGTGACGTACTATCCAATGGTGCGCAGCCAATAAACCAAGTATTAACCAAATCCAAGCGGGGTAAAGGGTTTCAACAGCTTTTATCTAAGCCCAACTGATCCATAACATGAAAAACAAAAAAGTCCGTTTTTCATCAAAAGTCATGCTGAAAAAAAATGGTGGGAACCGGTTTTAAAGTATGGTGACATACTATCCAATGGTGCGCAGCCAATAAACCAAGTATTAACCAAATCCAAGCGGGGTAAAGGGTTTCAACAGCTTTTATCTAAGCCCAACTGATCCATAACATGAAAAACAAAAAAGTCCGTTTTTCATCAAAAGTCATGCTGAAAAAAATGGTGGGAACCGGTTTTAAAGTATGGTGACGTACTATCCAATGGTGCGCAGCCAATAAACCAAGTATTAACCAAATCCAAGCGGGGTAAAGGGTTTCAACAGCTTTTATCTAAGCCCAACTGATCCATAACATGAAAAACAAAAAAGTCCGTTTTTCATCAAAAGTCATGCTGAAAAAAATGGTGGGAACCGGTTTTAAAGTATGGTGACGTACTATCCAATGGTGCGCAGCCAATAAACCAAGTATTAACCAAATCCAAGCGGGGTAAAGGGTTTCAACAGCTTTTATCTAAGCCCAACTGATCCATAACATGAAAAACAAAAAAGTCCGTTTTTCATCAAAAGTCATGCTGAAAAAAATGGTGGGAACCGGTTTTAAAGTATGGTGACGTACTATCCAATGGTGCGCAGCCAATAAACCAAGTATTAACCAAATCCAAGCGGGGTAAAGGGTTTCAACAGCTTTTATCTAAGCCCAACTGATCCATAACATGAAAAACAAAAAAGTCCGTTTTTCATCAAAAGTCATGCTGAAAAAAATGGTGGGAACCGGTTTTAAAGTATGGTGACGTACTATCCAATGGTGCGCAGCCAATAAACCAAGTATTAACCAAATCCAAGCGGGGTAAAGGGTTTCAACAGCTTTTATCTAAGCCCAACTGATCCATAACATGAAAAACAAAAAAGTCCGTTTTTCATCAAAAGTCATGCTGAAAAAAATGGTGGGAACCGGTTTTAAAGTATGGTGACGTACTATCCAATGGTGCGCAGCCAATAAAGCAAGTATTAACCAAATCCAAGCGGGGTAAAGGGTTTCAACAGCTTTTATCTAAGCCCAACTGATCCATAACATGAAAAACAAAAAAGTCCGTTTTTCATCAAAAGTCATGCTGAAAAAAATGGTGGGAACCGGTTTTAAAGTATGGTGACGTACTAGTCCAATGGTGCGCAGCCAATAAACCAAGTATTAACCAAATCCAAGCGGGGTAAAGGGTTTCAACAGCTTTTATCTAAGCCCAACTGATCCATAACATGAAAAACAAAAAAGTCCGTTTTTCATCAAAAGTCATGCTGAAAAAAATGGTGGGAACCGGTTTTAAAGTATGGTGACGTACTATCCAATGGTGCGCAGCCAATAAACCAAGTATTAACCAAATCCAAGCGGGGTAAAGGGTTTCAACAGCTTTTATCTAAGCCCAACTGATCCATAACATGAAAAACAAAAAAGTCCGTTTTTCATCAAAAGTCATGCTGAAAAAAATGGTGGGAACCGGTTTTAAAGTATGGTGACGTACTATCCAATGGTGCGCAGCCAATAAACCAAGTATTAACCAAATCCAAGCGGGGTAAAGGGTTTCAACAGCTTTTATCTAAGCCCAACTGATCCATAACATGAAAAACAAAAAAGTCCGTTTTTCATCAAAAGTCATGCTGAAAAAAATGGTGGGAACCGGTTTTAAAGTATGGTGACGTACTATCCAATGGTGCGCAGCCAATAAACCAAGTATTAACCAAATCCAAGCGGGGTAAAGGGTTTCAACAGCTTTTATCTAAGCCCAACTGATCCATAACATGAAAAACAAAAAAGTCCGTTTTTCATCAAAAGTCATGCTGAAAAAAATGGTGGGAACCGGTTTTAAAGTATGGTGACGTACTATCCAATGGTGCGCAGCCAATAAACCAAGTATTAACCAAATCCAAGCGGGGTAAAGGGTTTCAACAGCTTTTATCTAAGCCCAACTGATCCATAACATGAAAAACAAAAAAGTCCGTTTTTCATCAAAAGTCATGCTGAAAAAAATGGTGGGAACCGGTTTTAAAGTATGGTGACGTACTATCCAATGGTGCGCAGCCAATAAACCAAGTATTAACCAAATCCAAGCGGGGTAAAGGGTTTCAACAGCTTTTATCTAAGCCCAACTGATCCATAACATGAAAAACAAAAAAGTCCGTTTTTCATCAAAAGTCATGCTGAAAAAAATGGTGGGAACCGGTTTTAAAGTATGGTGACGTACTATCCAATGGTGCGCAGCCAATAAACCAAGTATTAACCAAATCCAAGCGGGGTAAAGGGTTTCAACAGCTTTTATCTAAGCCCAACTGATCCATAACATGAAAAACAAAAAAGTCCGTTTTTCATCAAAAGTCATGCTGAAAAAAATGGTGGGAACCGGTTTTAAAGTATGGTGACGTACTATCCAATGGTGCGCAGCCAATAAACCAAGTATTAACCAAATCCAAGCGGGGTAAAGGGTTTCAACAGCTTTTATCTAAGCCCAACTGATCCATAACATGAAAAACAAAAAAGTCCGTTTTTCATCAAAAGTCATGCTGAAAAAAATGGTGGGAACCGGTTTTAAAGTATGGTGACGTACTATCCAATGGTGCGCAGCCAATAAACCAAGTATTAACCAAATCCAAGCGGGGTAAAGGGTTTCAACAGCTTTTATCTAAGCCCAACTGATCCATAACATGAAAAACAAAAAAGTCCGTTTTTCATCAAAAGTCATGCTGAAAAAAATGGTGGGAACCGGTTTTAAAGTATGGTGACGTACTATCCAATGGTGCGCAGCCAATAAACCAAGTATTAACCAAATCCAAGCGGGGTAAAGGGTTTCAACAGCTTTTATCTAAGCCCAACTGATCCATAACATGAAAAACAAAAAAGTCCGTTTTTCATCAAAAGTCATGCTGAAAAAAATGGTGGGAACCGGTTTTAAAGTATGGTGACGTACTATCCAATGGTGCGCAGCCAATAAACCAAGTATTAACCAAATCCAAGCGGGGTAAAGGGTTTCAACAGCTTTTATCTAAGCCCAACTGATCCATAACATGAAAAACAAAAAAGTCCGTTTTTCATCAAAAGTCATGCTGAAAAAAATGGTGGGAACCGGTTTTAAAGTATGGTGACGTACTATCCAATGGTGCGCAGCCAATAAACCAAGTATTAACCAAATCCAAGCGGGGTAAAGGGTTTCAACAGCTTTTATCTAAGCCCAACTGATCCATAACATGAAAAACAAAAAAGTCCGTTTTTCATCAAAAGT
Source organism: Unio pictorum (assembly GCA_030141615.1). Lineage (NCBI taxonomy): Eukaryota > Metazoa > Mollusca > Bivalvia > Unionida > Unionidae > Unio > Unio pictorum. Next base: position 2,393 of record JARLTB010000255.1, on the reverse strand, counting down.
CATGCTGAAAAAAATGGTGGGAACCGGTTTTAAAGTATGGTGACGTACTATCCAATGGTGCGCAGCCAATAAACCAAGTATTAACCAAATCCAAGCGGGGTAAAGGGTTTCAACAGCTTTTATCTAAGCCCAACTGATCCATAACATGAAAAACAAAAAAGTCCGTTTTTCATCAAAAGTCATGCTGAAAAAAATGGTGGGAACCGGTTTTAAAGTATGGTGACGTACTATCCAATGGTGCGCAGCCAATAAACCAAGTATTAACCAAATCCAAGCGGGGTAAAGGGTTTCAACAGCTTTTATCTAAGCCCAACTGATCCATAACATGAAAAACAAAAAAGTCCGTTTTTCATCAAAAGTCATGCTGAAAAAAATGGTGGGAACCGGTTTTAAAGTATGGTGACGTACTATCCAATGGTGCGCAGCCAATAAACCAAGTATTAACCAAATCCAAGCGGGGTAAAGGGTTTCAACAGCTTTTATCTAAGCCCAACTGATCCATAACATGAAAAACAAAAAAGTCCGTTTTTCATCAAAAGTCATGCTGAAAAAAATGGTGGGAACCGGTTTTAAAGTATGGTGACGTACTATCCAATGGTGCGCAGCCAATAAACCAAGTATTAACCAAATCCAAGCGGGGTAAAGGGTTTCAACAGCTTTTATCTAAGCCCAACTGATCCATAACATGAAAAACAAAAAAGTCCGTTTTTCATCAAAAGTCATGCTGAAAAAAATGGTGGGAACCGGTTTTAAAGTATGGTGACGTACTATCCAATGGTGCGCAGCCAATAAACCAAGTATTAACCAAATCCAAGCGGGGTAAAGGGTTTCAACAGCTTTTATCTAAGCCCAACTGATCCATAACATGAAAAACAAAAAAGTCCGTTTTTCATCAAAAGTCATGCTGAAAAAAATGGTGGGAACCGGTTTTAAAGTATGGTGACGTACTATCCAATGGTGCGCAGCCAATAAACCAAGTATTAACCAAATCCAAGCGGGGTAAAGGGTTTCAACAGCTTTTATCTAAGCCCAACTGATCCATAACATGAAAAACAAAAAAGTCCGTTTTTCATCAAAAGTCATGCTGAAAAAAATGGTGGGAACCGGTTTTAAAGTATGGTGACGTACTATCCAATGGTGCGCAGCCAATAAACCAAGTATTAACCAAATCCAAGCGGGGTAAAGGGTTTCAACAGCTTTTATCTAAGCCCAACTGATCCATAACATGAAAAACAAAAAAGTCCGTTTTTCATCAAAAGTCATGCTGAAAAAAATGGTGGGAACCGGTTTTAAAGTATGGTGACGTACTATCCAATGGTGCGCAGCCAATAAACCAAGTATTAACCAAATCCAAGCGGGGTAAAGGGTTTCAACAGCTTTTATCTAAGCCCAACTGATCCATAACATGAAAAACAAAAAAGTCCGTTTTTCATCAAAAGTCATGCTGAAAAAAATGGTGGGAACCGGTTTTAAAGTATGGTGACGTACTATCCAATGGTGCGCAGCCAATAAACCAAGTATTAACCAAATCCAAGCGGGGTAAAGGGTTTCAACAGCTTTTATCTAAGCCCAACTGATCCATAACATGAAAAACAAAAAAGTCCGTTTTTCATCAAAAGTCATGCTGAAAAAAATGGTGGGAACCGGTTTTAAAGTATGGTGACGTACTATCCAATGGTGCGCAGCCAATAAACCAAGTATTAACCAAATCCAAGCGGGGTAAAGGGTTTCAACAGCTTTTATCTAAGCCCAACTGATCCATAACATGAAAAACAAAAAAGTCCGTTTTTCATCAAAAGTCATGCTGAAAAAAATGGTGGGAACCGGTTTTAAAGTATGGTGACGTACTATCCAATGGTGCGCAGCCAATAAACCAAGTATTAACCAAATCCAAGCGGGGTAAAGGGTTTCAACAGCTTTTATCTAAGCCCAACTGATCCATAACATGAAAAACAAAAAAGTCCGTTTTTCATCAAAAGTCATGCTGAAAAAAATGGTGGGAACCGGTTTTAAAGTATGGTGACGTACTATCCAATGGTGCGCAGCCAATAAACCAAGTATTAACCAAATCCAAGCGGGGTAAAGGGTTTCAACAGCTTTTATCTAAGCCCAACTGATCCATAACATGAAAAACAAAAAAGTCCGTTTTTCATCAAAAGTCATGCTGAAAAAAATGGTGGGAACCGGTTTTAAAGTATGGTGACGTACTATCCAATGGTGCGCAGCCAATAAACCAAGTATTAACCAAATCCAAGCGGGGTAAAGGGTTTCAACAGCTTTTATCTAAGCCCAACTGATCCATAACATGAAAAACAAAAAAGTCCGTTTTTCATCAAAAGTCATGCTGAAAAAAATGGTGGGAACCGGTTTTAAAGTATGGTGACGTACTATCC